>JAHRIG010000381.1:0-10700 GCA_020311275.1 Eira barbara
TTTTTTTATAAATTTCTTTTCAGTGTAGCAGAATTCATTGTTTATGCACCACACCCAGTGCTCCATGCAATATGTGCCCTCCATAATACCCACCACCTGACTCCCCCAACCTCCCAACCTCTGCCCCTTCAAAACCCTCAGATTCTTTTTCAGAGTCCATAGTCTCTCATGGTTCATCTCCCCTTCCAATTTCCCTCAACTCCCTTCTCCTCTCCACTTCCCCATGTCCTCCGTGGTATTTCTTATGCCCCACAAATTAGTGAAACCTTATGATAATTGACTCTCTCTGCTTGACTTATTTCACTCAGCATAATCTCTTCCAGTCCCGTCCATGTTGCTACAAAAGGTGGGAATTCATCCTTTCTGATGGAGGCATCATACTCCACGGTGTATATGGACCACATCTTCCTTATCCATTCGTCCGTTGACGGGCATCTTGGTTCTATCCACAGTTTGGTGACCGTGGCCATTCCTGCTATATACCTTGGGCTACAGATGGCCTTCTTTTCACTACACTTGTATCTTTGGGGTAAATACCCAGTAGTGCAATTGCAGAGTCATAGGGAAGCTCCGTTTTTAATTTCTTAAGAAATCTCAACACTGTTTTCCAAATTGGCTGCACCAACTTGCATTCCCATGAACAGTGTAAGAGGGTTCCCCTTTCTCCACATCCTCTCCAACATATGTTGTTTCCTCTCTTGTTAATTTTGTCCATTCTAACTGGTGTAAGGTGGTATCTCAATGTGATTTTGATTTGAATCTCCCTGATGGCTAGTGATAATGAACATTTTTTCATGTGTCTGATAGCCATTTGTATGTCTTCATTGGAGAAGTGTCTGTTCATGTCTTCTGCCAGTTTTTGACATGATTATTTGTTTTGTGTGTGTTGAGTTTGAGGAGTTCTTTATAGATCCTGGATATCAGCCTTTTGTCTGTACTGTCATTTGCAAATATCTTCTCGCATTCCGTGGGCTGCCTCTTTGTTTCGTTGAGTGTTTCCTTTGCTGTGCAGAAGCCTTTGATCTTGATGAAGTCCCAAAAGTTCATTTTCGCTTTCGTTTCCTTTGCCCTTTGAGACATATCTTGAAAGAAGTTGCTGTGGCTGATATCAAAGACGTTACTGCCTATGTTCTCCTCGAGGATTCTGATGGATTCCTGTTTCACGTTGAGGTCTTTCATCCATTTCGAGTTTATCTTTGTGTATGGTGTGAGAGAATGGTCGAGTTTCATTCTTCTACATATAGCTGTCCAGTTGTCCCATCAACATTTATTGAAGAGATTGTCTTTTTTCCACTGGATATTTTTTCCTGCTTTGTCGAAGACTATTTGACCATAGAGTTGAGGGTCCATATCTGGGCTCTCTACTCTGTTCCACTGGTCTATGTGTCTGTTTTTATGCCAGTACCAAGCTGTCTTGTTGATCACAGCTTTGTAGTAAAGCTTGAAATCAGGTAACGTGATGAAGTCAGTTTTGTTTTTCTTTTTCAATATTTCCCTAGCAATTCAGGGTTTCTTCTGGTTCCATACAAATTTTAGGATTATACTCTTGGATCGGAAGAATAAACATTGTTATAATGTCTATAGTGCCTCGAGCAATCTATACTTTTAATTCCATTCTGATCAAAATCCCACCGGTATTTTTCAAAGAGCTGGAACAAATAATGCCTAGTCACTTTTGCCATTCTAACTGGTTTAAGGTGGTATGTTTTAGTGGTGTTGATATGAATTTCCCTGATGGCTAATGTTGATGAACACTTTTTCATGGACCTGTTGCCTATATGTATGTCTCTTTTTGAGAAGAGTCTTTTCGTGTCTTCTGCCCATTTATTGACTTGATTATTTATTTTTCAGGCGTTGAGTTTGAGGACTTCATCATAGGTCTTGAATATCATCCATTTATCTGTAGTATCATTTGAAAATATCTTCTCTCATTCTGTGTATTGTCTCTTTATTTGGTTGACCGTTTCCTTTGCTGTGCAGAAGCATTTGATCTTGATGACGTCCCAAAAGTTCATTTTCACTTTTGTTTCCTTTGCCTTTGGAGACCTGTCTTGAAAGAAATTGTTGTGGCTGATATCGAAGAGGTTACTGCCTATGTTCTCATCTAGGACTTTGATGGATTCCTGTATCACATTGAGGTTTTCATCCTTTTTGAGTTAATCTTTGTGTATGCTGTAAGAGAATGGTCGAGTTTCATACGTCTATACATAGCTGTCCAATTTTCCTAGCACTGTTTATTGAAGAGACAGTCTTTGTTCCACTGAATATTTTTTCCTGCTTAGTCGAAGATTGTTTGACCATAAAGTTGCCAGTAATATCTGGGCTCTGTATTCTTTTTTTTTTTTTTTTAAGATTTATTTATTTATTTATTTGACAGACAGAGATCACAAGTAGGCAGAGAAGCAGGCAGAGAGAGAGGAGGAAGCAGGCTCCCCGAGGAGCAGAGATCCCAACGTGGGGCTCAATCCCAGGACCCAGAGGTCATGACCTGAGCCGAAGGCAGAGACTTTAACCCACTGAGCCACCCAGGCGCCCCTGGGCTCTGTATTCTGTTCCACTGGTCTATGTGCCTGTTTTTGTGCCAGTACCATGCTGTCTTGGTGATCAAAGCTTTGTCATAAAGTTTGAAATCAGGCAACATGATGCCCCTAGCTTTGTTTTCATTTTCAACATTTCCTTAGCAATTCAGGGTCTTTTCCGGTTCCATACAAATTTTAGGATTATTTATTCCAGCACTTTGAAAAATGCTGGTGGAATTTTGAACAGAATCACATTGAAAGTATAGATAGCTGTGGCTGTATAGACATTTTAACAATGTTTTTTCTTCAGATCCAAGAGCATGGAATGGTCTTCCATCTTTTTGTGTCTTCTTCCAATTTCTTTCATGAGTGTTCTGTCGTTCCTCGAGTACAGATCCTTTACCTCTTTGGTTAGGTTTATTCCCAGGCATCTTATGGTTCTTGGTGCTAGAGTAAATGGAATTGATCCTCAAATTTCCCTTTCTATATTTTCATTGTTAGTGTATAAGAAAACAACTGATTTCTGCCCATCGATTTTGTATCCTGCCACATTGCTGATTTGCTGTATGAGTTCTAGTAGTTTGGGGGTAAAGTCTTTTGGGTTTTCCATATAAAGTATCATGTCATTGGTGAAGAGACAGAGTTTGACTTCTAATTTGCCAACTTGAATACCTTTTATTTCTCTTTGTTGTCTGTTTGCTGGTACTAGGATATCTATGTTGAACAAAAGTGGCGAAAGTGGGCATCTTCATCATGTTCCTGATCTCAAAGGGAAGGGTTTCAGCTTTTCCCCATTGAGTATGATATTCACTGTGTTTTTCACAGATAGATTTGATGAAGTCGAGGAATGTTCCCTCTATCCTTATACTTTGTTTTTTTTTTTTATTTTTTTTAAATTTTTATTTATTCTTTTTTAATTTTATTTATTTTTTTAAATTTCTTTTCAGGGTTCCAGAATTCATTGTTTATGCACCACACCCAGTGCTCCATGCAAACGTGCCCTCCTTAATACTCACCACTAGGCTCACCCCACACCCCACCCCCTCCCCTCCAAAACCCTCAGTTAGTTCCTCTGAGTCCACAGTCTCTCATGATTCATCTCCCCCTCCAATTTCCCCCAACTCCCTTCTCTCCATCTCCCCATGTCTTCAGTGCTATTCCTTATGCTCCACAAATAAGCAAAACCATATGATAATTGACTTTCTCTGCTTGACTTATTTCATTCAGCAGAATCTCATCCAGTCCTATCTGTGTTGATACAAAAGTTGGCTTTTCATCATTTCTGATGGAGCCATATACTCCATAGTGTATATGGACCTCATCTTACTTATCAGTTCCTCCGTTGAAGGGCATCTTGGTTCCTTCCACAGTTTGGTGACTGTGGCCATTGCTGCTATAAACATTTGGGTACAGATGGCCCTTCTCTTCACTAGATATGTATATTTGGGGTAAATACTCAGTAGTGTAATTGCGGGGTCATAGGGAAGATCTATTTTTAATTTCTGTTTCTTATTAACATAAAATGTGTTATTAGCCCAGGGGTACAGGTCTGTGAAGCTATTTTAAATATTTTAAGGAATCTCCACACTGTTTTCCAAAGTGGCTGCACCAACTTGCATTCCCACCAACAGTGTAAGAGGGTTCCCCTTTCTCCACATCCTCTCCAACACACGTTGTTTCCTGTCTCGCTAATTTTGGCCATTCTAACTGGTGTAAGGTGGTATCTCATGTGGCTTTGATTTGAATCTCCCTGATGGCTAGTGATAATGAACATTTCTTCATGTGCCTGTTAGCCATTTGTATGTCTTCATTGGAGAAGTGTCTATTCATGTCCTCTGCCCATTTTTTGACGTGATTATCCGTTTTGTTTGTGTTGATTTTGAGGAGTTCTTTATAAATTCTGGACATCAGCCCATTGCCTGTATTGTCATTAAGGAATATCTTCTCCCATTCTGTGGGTTGCCTCTTTTTTTTTTTATTGACTGTTTCCTTTGGTGTGCAGAATCATTTTTTTTAATTTTTAAAATTTTTAAATTTCTTTTCGGTGTACCAGAATTCGTTGTTTATGTATCACACCCAGTGTTCCATGCAATATGTTCCCTCCATAATACCCACCACCGGGCTCACTGCAGAAGATTTTGATCTTGATGAAGTTCCAAAAATTCATTTTCATTTTTATTCCCTTTGACATATCTTGAAAGAAGTTGCTGTGGCCGAAGTCGAAGAGGTTACTGCCAATGTTCTCTAGGATTCTGATGGATTCCTGTCTCACGTTGAGGTCTTTTACCCATTTCAAGTTTATCTTTGTGTATGGTGTAAGAGAATGGTCGAGTTTCATTCTTCTACACATAGCTGTCCAGTTTTCCCAGCACCATTTGTTGAAGAGACTGCCTTTTTTCCACTGTATATTTTTTTCCGGTTTGTCGAAGATTATTTGACCATAGAGTTGAGGGTCCATATCTGGGCTCTCTACTATGTTCCACTGGTCTATGTGTCTGTTTTTATGCCAGTACCATGCTGTCTTGGTGATCACAGCTTTGTAGTAAAGCTTGAGATCAGGTAACGTGATGCCCTCAGTTTAGTTTTTCTTTTTCAACACTTCCTTAGCAATTCAGGGTCTATTTCTGGTTCCACACAAGTTTTAGGATTGTTTGCTCCAGCTCTTTGAAAAATTCTGTGGAATTATGATCGGAATGGCATTGAAAGTATAGATTGCTCTAGGAAGTATAGACATTTTAACAATGTTTATTCTTCCTATCCAAGAGCATGGAATGGTCTTCCATCTTTTTGTGTCTTCTTCAATTTCTTTTATGAGTGTTCTGTAGTTCCTCGAGTACAGATCCTTTACCTCTTTGGTTAGGGTTATTCTCAGGTATCTTATGTTTCTCGGTGCTATGGTAAATGGAATTGATTCTCTATTTTCCCTTTCTGTATTTTCATTGTTAGTGTACAAGAAAGCAACTGATTTCTGCCCATTGATTTTGTATCCTGCCACAATACTGAATTTCTGTATGAGTTCTAGCACTTTGGAGGTGGAGTGTTTTGGGTTTTTCATATAAAGTATCATGTCATCTCTGAAGAGAGAGAGTTTGACTTCTTCATGGACAATTTGAATACATTTTATTTCTTTGATGTCTGCTTGTTGTTGGAGGACTTCTAATACTATGTTGAACAAGAGTGGTGGGAGTGGGCAACCTTGTCCTGCTCCTGATCTCAAGGAGAAGTCTGTCGGCTTTTTCCCATTAAGGATGATAGTTGCTACATGTTTTTCATAGATAGATTTTATGAAATTCAGGGATGTTCCCTCTAACCCTATACTTTGAAGCATTTTAATCAGAAACAGATGCTGTATCTTGTCAAATGCCTTTTCTGCATCAAATGAGAGGAACTTGTGGTTTTTCTCTCTTCTCTTATTGATTTCTCTATCACATGATTAATTTGCGATTGTTGAATCACCCCTTCATCCCATGGACAAATCCCACCTGGTCATGGTGGATAATTATTTTAATGAACTGTTGGATCCTATTTGCTAGGATCTTGTTGATAATCTTAGCATCCACATTCATCAGGGATATTAGTCTGAAATCCTCCTTTTTGGTGGGGTCTTTGCCTGGTTTGGGGATCAAGGTAATGCTGGCTTCAAAAAAGAAACTGAGATGGAGAGGAGAAGGGAGTTGAGGGAAATTGGAAGGGGAGGTGAACCATGAGAGACTATGGACTCTGAAAAACTACCTGAGGGTTTTGAAGGGGCGGAGAGTGGGAGGTTGGGGGAACCAGGTGGTGGGTATTAGAGAGGGCATGGATTGCATAGAGCACTGGGTGTGGTGAAAAAACAATGAATACTGTTATGCTGAAAAGAAATAAAAAAAAATCCAATTAAAAAAATATAAAGAATCTGGAAGTTTTCCTTCTGCCTCAGTTTTTGAAACAGCTTCAAGAGAAGAGGGATTATTTCATCTTTGAAAGTTTGGTAGTACTCCCCAGAGAAATTAAAAATAGTGCTTCCCTATGACCCTGCAATTTTACCACTGAGTATTTACCATAAAGATACAGATATAGTGAAAAGAAGGGTCATCTGTACCCCAATGTTCATAGAAGCAATGGCCACAGTCGCCAAACTGTGAAAAGAACCATGATGCCCTTCAGTGGGCAAATGGATAAGGAAGATGTGGTCCATATACACTATGGAGCATTATGCCTCCTTCAGAAAGGATGGATACCAAAAAGATTGTGATTATTCCCTGAATATTCTCAGATCAAAATGCTTTGAAACTAGAGCTCAACCACAAGGAAAAGTTCAAAACCTATGGGATATAGCAAAGGTCGTCCTAATGGGGAAATACATAGTTATCCAAGCCTCCCTCAAAAAAAAAAAAAAAAAAAAAAAAAAAAAACTGAAAAATCCAGAATATACCAGCTGTCTTTACACCTCATAGAACTGGAGAATCAACAACAAATTAAGCCAATTCCACACACCAGAAGGGAAGTAATCAAGAGTAGAGCAGAGATCAATGATATAGAAACTAGAGATATAGTAGAATGTATCAATGAAACTAGAAGCTTGTTTTTTGAAAGAATCAATAAGATCAATAAACCATTGGCTGAAGTAATCCAAAAGAAGAAAGGGAAGACACAAATTAATAAAATTATGAATGAAAAGGGAGAGATCACAATTAACACCAAGGAAATAGAAACAATCATCAGAAATTATTATCAACAGTTATATGACAATAAGTTAAGCAAGCTAGATGAAATGGATGCATTTCTGGAAACCTACAATCTTCCAAAACTGAATAAGAAAGAAATTGACGACCTGAATAGACCAATATCTAGTACCGAGATTGAAGCAGTGATTACAAACCTCCCAAAAAGTAAGAGCCCAGGGCTTGACGGATTCCCTGGGGAATTCTACCAGACTTTCCAAGAAGAAATAATACCTATTTTCCTGAAGATGTTTCAAAAATTGAAGCAGAAGGAAAACTTTGAGACTCTTTATGAAACTAGCATTAATCTCATCCCCAAACCACGCAAAGACCACACCAAAAAGGAGAATTTCAGACCAATATCGCTGATGAATATGGATGCTAAGATTGTCAACAAGATCCTAGCAAACAGGATCCAACAGCACTTCAAAAAGATTATCCACCCTGACCAGGTGGGATTCATGCCTGGGTTACAAGGATGCTTCAACATTCGCAAATCAATCAATGTGATAGAACAAATCAATAAGAGAAGAGAGAAGAACCACATGGTCCTCTCAATTGATGCAGAAAACGCATTTTCAAAATCCAGCATCCGTTCCTGATTAAAACGCTTCAAAGTACGGGGATAGAGGGAACATTCATGAACTTCGTAAAATCTATCTATGAAAGACCCACAGCAAATATCATCCTCAATGGGAAAAAGCTCACAGCCTTCCCACTGAGATCAGGAACGCGACAAGGATGCCCACTCTCACCACTCTTGTTCGACATAGTATTAGAAGTCCTAGCAACAACAGTCAGACAACAAAGAGAAATAAAAGGTATCCAAATTGGCAAGGAAGATGTCAAACTCTCTCTCTTCGCAGATGGCATGATTCTTTATATGGAAAACCCAAAAGACTCCACCCCCAAACAGCTAGAACTCATACAGCAACTCAGTAACATGGCAGGATACAAAGTCAATGTACAGAAATCAGTGGCTTTCTTATACACTAGCAATGAAAATACAGAAAGGGAAATTAGAGAATCGATTCCATTTACTAGAGCACCATGAACCATAGGATACCTGGGAATAAACCTAACCAAAGAGGTAAAGGATCTGTACTCGAGGAACTACAGAACACTCATGAAAGAAATTGAAGAAGACACAAAAAGATGGAAGACCATTCCATGCTCTTGGATAGGAAGAATAAACATTGTTAAAATGTCTATACTGCCTAGAGCAATCTAAAATTTCAGTGCCTTTCCAATCAAAATTCCAGCAGCATTCGGTGTTACATCAAGGAAATACAAGACAACACCATAATGAGATATCACCTTACACCTGTTAGAATGGTCAACAGGTGTAAACAGGAAACAAGTGTTGGCAAGGATGTGGAGAAAGGGGAACCCTCTCACAACGTTGGTAGGAATGGAAGCTGGTATAGCCACTCTGGAATACAGTATGGAGTTTCCTCAAGTAGTTAAAAATAGAGCTATCTTTGACCCAATTGCACTCCTGGGTATTTATCCCTAAGATACATCTGTAGTGAAAAGAAGGGGCACATGCACTCCAATGTTCACAGCAACAATATCCACAATAGCCAAACTATGGAATGAGATGAGATACCCTTCCACAGATGAAAGGATAAAGAAGATGTGGTCCATATACACAATGGAATATTATTCAGCCAACGGAAAGGATGAATACTAACCAATTACATCGATGTGGATAGACCTGGACGGTATCATGCAAAGTGAAATAAGTCATTCAGAGAAAGACCATCATCACATGGTTTCAGCCAGATGTTGAGTAGAAGTGACAGAGCAGAGGATCATAAAGGATAGGAGGGAAAACTGAAAGGGAAGAAATCAAAGAGAGAAACAATCCATAGGAAACTTTTGCCTCTGGGAAACAAAGTGAGGGTTACAGAATGGAGTGGGTGGAGATATGGGGAAGCTGGGTGATGATTAAGGAAGGCATGTGTTGTAATGAGCACTGGGTGTTATATCCAACTAATGAGTAATTGAACACTGCATCAAAAACTGATGATGTACCATAATTGACGGATTGAACATAATAATAGAAAGTCCTTGTTCCCTTGATCTGTTTAGATCTTTGGTTAGATGATCTGTCCATTGCTGTGAGTGAGATGTTATATATCCCTAATATTATTGTTCTATTAAATGTGCTTCTGCATTTTGATATTAATTATTTATATACTTGACTGCTCCCAGGTTAGGGACATAAATATCTACAATTCTTAGAACTTCTTATTTGCTAAACACTTTTATTATGATAAAGTGCCCTTCTTCATCTCTTATTACTGTCATTGGATTAAACACTATTTGTCTGATATAAGCATGGCTACCCTTAATTTATTTTGATGTCCACTGGCATAATAAATAGTTCTCCATCCTCTTACTTTCAAACTGAAGACGTCTTTGGTTCTAAAATTAGTCTCCTGTAAGCAAGTAATGATGGGGCTTGTCGCTTAAGATCTGGAACCTGACAGGGATGTCCACTCTCACCACTGTTCTTCAAGGCAGTACTGGAAGACTAGCCTAAGCAATCAGAAAATGAAAAGAAATAAAAGACATCTAAACTGGGAAAGTAGAAGTCAAACTCTCCTGCTTCACAGAGGACATGAAATTCAATATAGAAATCCAAAAATTTCTGGCAAAAAAAAATTGCTAGAACTGATGCAGCAATTCAGCAAAGTGACAGGATATACAATCAATGACCAGAAGTCAACTGCATTTCTATACACTGACAATGAGACAGAAGAAGGGTAATCAAGCAATTGATCCCCTTGACAATTGCACCAAAAAAAAAAAAAAAAAAACCTAGGAATAAACCTAAGTAGAGAGGTAAAGGATCTGTACACTAGAAACTACAGAACACATATGAAATAAATTGAGAAAGACATAAAAAAATGGAAAAAACATTCCATATTTTTCCATTCTCAATAAAGCAGGAAAAAATATCCAATGGAAAAAAGTCCCTTCAGTAGACGGTTTGGGAAATTTGACAGCAACATGCAGAAGAATCAAACTGAACCATTCTCTTACACCGTACACGAAGATGAACCCAAAATGGATGAAAAGCCAAAATGTAAGTCAAGAATTCATCAAAATCCTAGAGAAGAATGCAGGCAGCAACCACTTTGATCTCAGCCACAGGGACTTCTTCACAGTCACATTTCCAAAGGCAAGACAAACAAAGGAAGAATGAACTATTGGGACGTCATGAAGATAAAGAGCTGCCCCGCAAAGGAAACACTCTACGAAGCTAACAGGAAACCTCAGAGTGAGAGAAGATATTTGTAAATGCCTTATAGATAAAGGGTTAGTATCCAAGATCTATAAAGAACTTAACAAACTCAACACCTTAAAACACCTAAATAATCCAGGCGGGAAATGGGTAGAATACACAAATAGATATTTCTCTGCAGAAGACAGACAAATGGCTAAAATGGGTAGAATACACAAATAGATA
>JAHRIG010000382.1:0-17638 GCA_020311275.1 Eira barbara
GCTGATTTCCAAGCTTCAGGTCTCGTGGAGCCAGAGTGAAGAAGGGTTGTCAGGTGCAGATAAGCAGGTACCTCCCACCTAAAGCCTGCACACCTGCTCCGATTCCTGGGAGAAGGAGAGACACATGCTTGTTTCTTCAGTGGTCACTCCCTTCTAAAGACCACCAATGCCCTTGTCCTTTTTGAAGAAATGAACATGCTCTTGTTAACACTGAATTCCTCGGCTCCAAAAGCACCACATTTGGTTTGGTTTCCCCCGGCTCCAGAGCCCAACTGGGCAGACACTCCTGAACATTCCTGACAGCAGATTACCAACAAACCTGGGGGAACAGGGCACAATGCTGAATGGGGGACCGGCTCCAGGGTTTCATTTGACCATTCTTGAGCTTGGAGAATCAGAGACTATACAGCTCACCACTCCGTCCTGTAGAAACAAGCTGTAGTGTCTCACCATTCAGGGTCTCTAACCCAGCACCTCCCCACTGCCCTCAGAGCCAGCAGGTTGCAAGGACTCCTCTTCCAGTCTGTTACCCATGGCAGCTCGCCACTGCCTCCAGCGGTGGCAGGCAGCATTGCCATGACTTCCAGGGTCTCTTGCACCATGGCTCACCACTCCCTCCAGTGCCGTGAACTGACACTGCCGGGCCTTCCACAACTCAAAAAGCAGCTCCCAAACCCTCCACAGGTCTAAAGCCACACTGGCACGGTCAATCCAGATTGGGGACCTCTGGGCCACACCGCAGGAACCCACCTGACACCCAGGAGGAAACTGTACCATTTGAAGCTGCGCAGAACCGTCAGAATGGAAAAATCTACATGCCTCCCTGAAGACACCCCCAACTTCAATGGTCCCTGCAGTCACAAACTCACAGCCTGATGTGCTTCCTGACCCCCATGTTCGACTCAGCCCCTGGGGTTCCAGCCTCAGCACTAGGAGGTGGGGCCTGGATACCCCTAAGCCCTAACCAAACCCTAGGTTGTATTTTCACGCTTCTGTGCCCAGAGACATGGCCAACAATCCCTCCAGAGTGGGAAGCCCTGAGCCCCAACCAAGGACTCCGCCTACCATCCAGGAGAAAACCATGCCGATTGGAGCAACCCAGAACCCTCAGACTGGGAAAAACCCACATGCATTCCAGAGGCCACCCTCACCTCTGATGGCCCACATGGCAACAAAACCCAGAGACTGACATACCGCTTGACCACCGTCCTTGACTCAGCCCATGGGGGATCCCACCTCAGCAATGGCAGATTGGGCCTGCCATGCCCCTAGGCCCTACTCTAATCCTACGTTGGCTTTTCAGGCTTCTGTCCCCAGAGACCTGGCCCCCGAGCCCTCCAGATTGGGGACACCTGAGCCAGCACTCTGGCTGCCACCCAGGAATGAACTGTGCCATTAGGAGCTGCACAAAACCCACAGAGCAAGAGAAACCTGCATGCTCCACTAAAGCCACCCCCACCATTGGTGCCCCCCCAGCCATGATGCCGGATTCTGCCATGCCGCCAGACACACTCTCAACTCAGCCCTGAGGGGAGCCCACCTCAGCGCTGTCAGATTGGGCCTGCCATGCCCCTAGGCCCTAAGCCTAACCCTAGGTCAAGTGTACAGCCTTCTGTGCCCAGAGGGCTGGCTCCCAACCCCGTCAGATTGGGGATGCCTGAGACTCACGCCAGAACACTGTCAGCTTCCTTGGGTGAAATTGTGCCATTTGGAGCTGCACAGAAAAGTCAGAGTGGGAGAAAACTATATGACCCTGGGTCACCCCCAGCATTCACGCACCCGCTAGACACAAACCAGAATTCCAATACATTGCCTGACACCCACACTCAACTAGGCACCAGGGAGCCAGTCTCAGCACCGGCAGATCGACCGTGCCATGTCCCTAGGCCCTAACCCTAACCCTAGTTTGGGTTTTCAGACTTCCATCCCAAGAGGCCAGGCCCCCAAGCCGCCTGGATTAAGGATCCCTGAGCGAGAACCCAGGACTCCACCCACCACACAAGAGGAAACCTTGCAGTATGGAGCTGCTCCAAACCCTCAGAGGAGGAGAAACCTGCATGCCCCCTAAAGCCACTCCCACCATCAGCAGACCCCCTGGCCATACAGTCGGATTCTGCCTGGCACCAGATGCATGCCTTCAACTCAGCGTGGAGGGGAGCCTGTCTTAACGCTGGCAGACCGGGTTTGTACTGCCCCTAGGCCCTAACCCTTACGCTAGTTTGGGTTCAGGCTTCTATTCTGAGGGGCTTGGCTCCCAAGACCCCCGGACTAAGGACCTCTGAGTGACACTGCAGGACTCCGCCAGCCATGCAGTATGAAACCGTACCATTTGGAGCTGCTCCCAGCCCTTGGAGGGGGAGAAAGCTGCATGCCCCCCTTAAGCCACCCCAAACATTGCGGTCCCCCTGGCCATAAAGCCGAATTCTGCCACACCGCTGGATATGCACCTTCAAATAAGCCCTGAGGGGAGACTGCTTCAGTGCTGGGAGATCGGTCATGCTATGCCCCTAGGCCCTAAACTTAACCCTAGTTCGGGTTTTCAGGCTTCCATTCTGAGGGGCCTGGTCAATAAGCCCCCTGAATTATGGACCCCTGAGCCACACCCCATGACTCTGCCTGCCTCCCAAGGGGAAACCATGCCATTTGAAGCTGCACAAAACCCTCAGAGCGGGAGAAACCTTCATGCCCACATTGAGGTCACCCCTACCTTTGGTGCCCCACCAGGCTGCAAACAGGAAGGCTGATGCTCAGCCCCGGAACCCCTCCCCCAACTCTGAACCTAGAGACCTCTCCAGCATGGGGGCCTGATGCGTGTTCCTGGATGGCAGCGACACACACCTAGTGAGAAGCACTCTAGAATGCGTGCACCAGCGCTGCCCGAATCACCGACAAACTCTGGCCAATTCTCATTAATCTTCTGCCCAGAAATCTCATGAGAACTGGCTGGAAGACCCCCAGCAAACTCGCTCCCTAAGGCTCAGGTACATGGGGCTGCTGCCTGGTCCTGGCTCAGGGTGCCGAGTGGTCATGGCACAAACCTTGGGATAAAGTCATCTATGAGTAAGGCATACACAAGACCAAAGCCTCCTCCTACTCAGCACCCAGTAGTGCCCATCCGGCACTTGCAAATCAGGACTGCCATGCCCCTAGGCCATGGCCCTAATCCTCAGTTGCTTTCTCAGTCTTCCATTACCAGGGCCCTTTCCCTAGAGCCCTCAGATTGGGGACCCCTGATCCACATCCCATGACTCTGCCTGATACCTAGGAGGAAACTGTGCTGTTCAGAGCTGCACAAAATCCTCAGAGTGGGAGAAAACTGCATGCCACCCCTGAGGTAAGCCCCACCTTCGGCTCCCCACCAGACCACAAGCACAGAGGCTGATGCTCAGCCAGAACACCTACCTCAACTCTGCCCCCGGAAAGCTGTCTTGCACAGGGGCCCTCGTGGGAGCCTGGCCCATGTTCCTGGATGCCCAGGAAAAGCACCTGGCAAGAAAGCACTCAAGACCACAGGTGCCAGCGTGGCCTGAATTGCCACCCAACACCAGACAATTCTCACGAGCTTTCTGCCCAAATCGATATCTATTTGGGCTTAAAGCTCATGAGAATTGGCTGGAAAACCCCTGGTGACCTCGCTACCAGCAGCGTGGGTCCACAAGGCCACCACCTGGCCCTGGCCCAGGGGCTGGTCGCGGACAGAACCCTGCAAGAAAGTCCTCTATGACCCAGGCACACACCAGGTCAATGCCTCCCACTACTCAGCCCCGTGGGGTGTCCAAACCGGCGCTGGGGGATCAGACCTGCCATGCCCCTAGGCCCTCACCCTAACACTCATTCGGGTTTTCACGTTTCTGTTCCCAGGGGCCTGTCCGTCAAGTCCTCCAGATAGGGGGCCCCTGAACCACACCTCATTACTCCGCCTGCCACTCAGACAGAAACCATGCCATTGGAAGCTGTGAACAACCCTCAGAGCGGGAGAAAATGGCATGCCCCCCATGAGGCCATCCATATCCGGCTCAACACTGGGGCAGAAACACAGAGGTTGATGCCCAGTCGCATCCGCTTCTTAACTCTGCCCCTGGAAATCTCCCTGCACCGGGGCCCTCAGGGGAGACACGTGAGCCCAGCACATGTTCCCAGATGGCCATGTCCCACACCTAGTGAGAAACTGTTGTAGACCGCGGGTGCCAGTGCAGCCCAAATTGCCACCCAATGCCAGTAAATTCTTATGAGCTTTCTGCACAAATCAATATCAATTTGGGCAGAAAGCTCTTGAGAACTTGCTTCCTGCAGTGCATGTCTGCAGGGTCTCTGCCTGGACCTAGCCTGTGATCCCGAGTGGTCGAGTCCCCAACCCTGCAAGAAAGCCCTCTAAGATCCAGGCACATGCGAGGCCAATGCCTCCTGCTACTCAGCCCCATGGGATGCCCAACCAAGCACTGGAAGATCTGGCGTGCCATGCCCCTAGGCCTTGGAACTAACTCTCTGTTGGGTTTTCAGGCTTCTGTCCCCAGGGCCATGTACCTCAAGTCCTCCAGACAGGGGACCCCTGAGCCACACTCCATGACTCTGCCTGCTTCCAAGGAGAAAACCATGCCTTCAGAGCTGCACAAAACCCTCAGAGTGGGAGAAACCTGCATACCCCCACTGAGGCAAGCCACACCTTTGGCACCCCACCAGGCTGCAAACTTGGCGGCTGAGGCTCAGCAGGAACTCGTCCCTCAACTCTACCCTGGGAAAGCTCCCCTGTGCAGGGTCCCCCATGGGAGTGGCCTGGACCCGACCCATGTTCTCTGATGGCCGTGACATGAACCTACTGAAAAAGCGCTCTAGATCACAGGAGCCTGTGCAGCCTGAATTGCTGCCCAATACCAGCCAATTCTCACGAGCCTTCTGTCCAAATTGATATTTATTTGGGCAGAAAGCTCATGAGAATTTTCCCGGAAAACCCCTGGCGAACTTGCTTCCTGTGGCATATGGCTGCAGGGCCTCCACTTGGGCCCAGCCTAGGGTCCCGAGTTGTCTCGGCATGAACCCTGTGAGAAAATGCTCTATAAAGCAGGTGAACATGAAGCCGATTCCTCCTGCTATTCAGCCCCATGGGTTGCCTGCACCAAAACTGGCAGATTTGACCTGCCATGCCCATAGGCCCTGTCTGTAACTCTCTGTTGGGTTTTCAGGCTTGCAGTCCCAGAGGCCTTTCCCCCAAGCCCTCCAGATGGTTGACACCAAAGCCACACCCCAGGAGTCCACCTGCCACCAAGGAGGAAACAATGCCATTCGCACCTTTGCAGAATCCTCAGAATGGAACAAATCTGCATGCTTCCCTGAAGCCACCCCCACATCCGGCGCTCCCCTGCCCTAACCAAAAAACCCAGAGCCTGATGTGCCAATGGACCCCCATCCTCAACTCAGCCACCCAGGGATCCTGCCACAGTACCAGCAGATCAGTCCTGCTATGACCCTAGGCCCTAACCCTAACCTCAGGTTGGCTTTTCAGGCTTCTGTCCCCAGATACCTGGCTCCCAAGCACTCCAGATTGGGAACCCCAGAGCTGCAGCCCAGGACTTCACTGCCAAAAAGGAGGAAACAGTACTGTTTTGAGCTGCAGAAAACCCTCAGATGGGGAGAAACATTCACACCCTCCTGAGGCCACCCCCACCTTCAGCACCCAAATGGGCCACTACACGGAGCCTCATTCCCAGCCTGAGACTCTCCCTCAACTCTACCCTCGGAAATCTTCCATCAGCTGGGGCCCTCAGGGGAGCCGTGTGGGACCAGTCCAACTTCCTGGATGGTCGCAACATGCACCTAGGGAGAAAGCCCTCTAAACAGCAGGTGTGAGTGCATCCCAATTTGCTGCCCAATGCCGGCCAATTCTCATGAGCTTCTTGCCCAACTCGATATCTATTTGGTCATAAAGCTCATGAGAATTGGCCAGAAAGTCGCCAAGTGAAATGGCTTCTGGCGGCACGGACCTGCAGGGCAGCCACCTGGGCCTGGCCCATGATCTCAAGGGGTCGCGGCCCAAACTCCATGAGAAAGCAGTCTAAGACCCAGGTGCAAACATGGCCAAACACTCACTCTACTCAGCCCCCTGGAGTGCCGGTCTCAGCGATTTCAGTTCAGGCCTGCCATGCCCCAGACCCTAACCTTAAGTCTAGGTTGGGTTTTCAGGCTTCCACCTGCAAGGGCCTATCCCCCAAGCCCTCCAGATTGGGGACCCCAGAGCCATACCCTACGAATCCACCTGCTACCCAGATGGAAACTGTGCCATTGGAGCTGCGCCCAACCCTCAGAGCAGGAGAAACCTGCATGCCTCCCTGAGGCCACGTCTACCCTCGGTGGCCCCCACGGTCACCAACCCAGAGACTGAGGCACTGCATGATGCCCTCTCTCAACTCAGCCCACCAGGGAGCCCGCCTCAGCACCAGCAGATCTGGCCTGCCATGCCCTTAGGCCCTAACCCTAAACGCAGTTTGGGTTTTCAGGATTCCACACTAAAGGCCTGGCCCAAAAGCCCCCCAAGTTAAGGACCCGTGATTAACACCCCAGAATTCAGCCCACAATGATGTTGCAAACCAGACCATTCGGAGCTGTACCGACCTCTCAGAGTGGGAGAAACCTGCAAGCCCTCGTAAAGCCAACACCACCTTCGGTGGCCCCCCAGCCACAAAAACGGACTCTGACGTGATGACTGACAAATCTTCAACTTAGCCCTGAGCAGAGCATGCCTCTGAAATGGCAGATCAGGCCCGCCATGACCCTAGGCCCTAACCCTAAACCTAGGTGAGGTCTACAGGCTACCATGCCCAGAGGCCTGGCCTGCAACCCAGCCAGATTGGGGACCCCTGAGACTCACACCAGAATTCTGCCTGCCACTGAGGGCACAACTCTGCCACTTGGAGCTGCACAGCATCTGCAGAATGGGAGAAACCTGTATGACCGCCTGAGGCCACCCCAACTTCTGTGGAACCCCTGGACACAAACCTGGAATCTGATCCACCTCCAGACATGTGCCCTCAACTCAGCCCACTAGGGAACCTGGCTCAGCACTGACAGATTGAACCTGCCATGCCCCTAGGCCCTAACCCTAATCCTGGTTTTGGTATTCAGGCTTCCATTCCAAAAGACCTGGCCCCCAAACCAGCTCATTAAGGACCCCTGAGTGATACCCCAGGATTCAGCCTCCCGTGTGGTAGGAAGCTGTGCCATTTGAAGCTTCACAGAACCCTCAGAGAGAGAAAACTGCATACCCCACTAAAGACACACCCCCTCCACCTGCAGCCCCCCTGGCCACAAACCCGGATTCTGAGGCACCGCCTGACATATGCCCTCAACTCAGCCCCAAGTGGATCATGCCTCAGTGCTGGCAGATCGAGTCTGTCATGCCCCTAGGTCCTAACCCTAACCCTAGATCGGGTGTACAGGCTTCTGCACCCAGAGGCCTGGTCCTTAAGTCCACCAGATTGAGGATGCCTGATGCTCATGCTCGGACTCTATCTGCCACGTGGGGCACAGCTGTGCTGGTTGGAGCTGCGCTGAACCCTAAGAGCTAGAGAAAATTCCATGCACCCCTGAATTCACCCCCAGGTTATGCAAATGCCTGGACACAAAACCAGAGGCTAGTGCACTGTCTGACACCCAACCTCAACTCAGCGCACCAGGGCTCCTGCCTCAGCACTGTCATATCAGGTCTATCATGCCCCTATACCTTAACCCAATCCCTAATTTGGGTTTTCAGGCTTCCATTCCAAGAGGCCTGATCCCAAGCTTCCAAGATTAAGGATCCCTGAGTGACACACCAGGACTCTTCCCACCATGCAGGAGGAAACCATGATGTTTGGAACTGTGCCAAATCCTCAGAGTGGGAGAAACCTGCATGCCCACCCCCCGAGGCCATCCCCCACCCTCTGCGCACCACTGGGCATCAAATGCGGAGGCTGACACTCAGCCTGCCTACCACCCAGGAGGAAACCGTGCCATTTGCAGCTGAGTAGAACACTCAGAGTGGGAGAAACTGCATGCCTACCTGAGCACACCCCCCTCCTTCAGCGGACCCCTGGCCACAAACCTGGACCCTGTCGTACCACCTGAACCCTGCCCTCAATTCAGCCCCCTGGGTTCCCTCTTCATTGTCAGCATATTGGGTCTGCCATGCTCCTGGCCCTAACCTTAACCCTAGGTTGTGTTTTCAGTCTTCATCTCCAGAGGCTGGTCCCCCAATTCCTCCATATTTGGCCCTGAGCCACAACCCAGGACTCCGACTGCTACCCAGGAGGAAACCGTTCTGTTTGGAGCTGAACAGAACCCTCAGAATGGGAGAAACCTGCATGCCCCCTGAAGTCACCCCCACATTTGGCAGGCCCCCAGGCACAAACCCAGAGCGTAATACACCACCTGACCCTGTCCCTCAACTCAGTGCCCCAGACATCCCACCTCAGCACCGGTAGATAAGGCCAGCTATGCCTCTGTGCTCTACCCTAGCCCTAGGTTGTGTTTTCAGTCTTCTGTCCTCTGAGGATCAACACCAAAGCCCCACTGATGGGTTACACCTGAACTCTACCAGAATATTTCGTGGCACCGAGGCTATCCCCCTTTCAGCAACCCACTGTACACTACCTGAATCCTAACCCTCGCACTGACCCACGTCCTCAACTCTGCTCCCAGGTCGCTCCTCTAAGGGTGGCAGATTGAGCCTGACCTGGCCCTCAGCCATAACCTAAACGTAGGTGCATTTTCTGTCTTTTGTCCCCAAAATACAGTTACCAAAGCCCCACATATGTGGGACCCCTGAGAAATGCCAGAGGACTCTGCCTTCTACCCAGAAGGACACAGTAGAATTGGAACTCTGCCAAGGACTCAGAGCAGAAGAAATCTGCCTTTCCCTTCTATGGCCACCATCTTCTGTAGCCCCATGGACACCAATCCGGAGCGTGACTCAGCCTGACCCATGTTCTCCACTCAGTCCCCTTGAGAGCTCTGCAGAGCATCAGCAGATCAGGCCTGTCATGTTCCTGGGACCTAGCCCTAACCTTAGGATGGCTTTTCAGGCTTCTGTAACCAGAGGACTGGTGCCCAAGTCCCACAGATGGTGACACCTGAGCAATATCTGAGATTTCTGCGTGCCACCCAGAAGGAAACCAAACCATTTGGAACTCTGCAAAGGATTCTGAGCAGGAGAAATATGCCATGTTCCACTGAGTTCACGCAGAGTTAGCAGCTCCGTGGACACAAACCTGAACCTGACACTCACTCTATCCATCACTCTGTACTCAGCCCTCTGGATAGCTTGCCACACCAAACGTCAGATTGGGCCTGCCATGCTCCTAACCCCTAACTGAAGCTTAGTTTGTGTTCTGAGAGTTCCATTCCTAGGGGCCTGGCCCCCTGCCCCAGGGACCGGTGTCACCATAGCCATACCACAGGACTCAGCTTAACACACAGGAGCAAAGCGTGCCATGTAGACCTCTAGAAAGTATTCAAAGCAGGAGAAAATGCCTGCCCATCTGAGCCTATGCCAGCAAAACCCCACTTTCAGTGGCCTCTAGGCCACAAACCCTGTACCTGACCTGAACAGGAACACTAATCCTTAATTCTAACCTCTAGGAACCACATACACTGTCAGCTGTTTGGGCCTGCAATGCCCCCTGACCCTAACTCTATCCCTAAGTTGGGTTCTCAGGTATCCATCCCTTAAGGGTGGGATCCAAAGCCCCAGGATTTGGGAATGCCTGAGCAATACCAGAGGACTCAGTCTCCCACCCAGAAGGAAATCTGTCCATAATGGACTCCAAAAAGTATATAGGTCAGTAGAAATCTGAAGCCCCATCTGTTTCCATCCCAGGGAACTCCCACTTTCAAGGGCTCATGGATTGAAACCCTGAGCCGGACACTCACCCTAACCCATGCCCTCAACTCAGCTCTCCTGGAAGCTCACCACACGGTTGGCAGTTCAGACCTTCCATGCTCCTAGGTCCTAACCATAACCCTATTTGGAGTTCTGAGAGTTCCATCTATAGAGGCCTGGCTCCCAAGCTCCAGTTATTAGGAACACTTCAGCACAACCAAAGGATCAGCCTGCCACAAAAAAGGAAACACCCCTTTCTACTCCAGACTGGATTCAGAGCATGGGAAATATGAATGCACACCTGAGACCATGTCAGTGAACCTACACTTTCACCCAGCCTCTGAACACAATCCCTGAGTTTGACACACACCGTAAAACTCCATTTTAACTCAGACCTTGTGAAGATCTCCACAGTTCTGGCTGATTGTATCTTCCTGGCTTCAGGGCCTTAACCCAATGTAAGGTCCAGACATGGGTGAAAATATGAATAGACATTTCTCCAATGATGACACACACGTGACCAACACATATATACATAAATGTTCCATATCACATGGCTTCTGGGAAATGCAAATCTAAACCACATTGAGGTGTCCTATCACACCAGGCAGAATATCTAAAATTAACAAGACATGAAACCACAAATGTTGGTGAGGATGCAGAGAATGGGGAAGACTCCGCACTCCTGGTGGGAATGCATACTGTTACATCCACTCTGGAAAACAGTACGGGGTTTCCTCAAGAAGTTAAAAGTAAAGTTACACTAAAACATAGCAATTGCACTACAGGGCTTTTACCACAAAAATAGAGATGTAGTGAAAAGAACTGGCCCCTGCACCCCAGTGTTCATTGCAACAATATCCGGGCTCCCCTCCCAGGACAACGCCTGGCCACAACCCCTCCCTCTACTCGGCTGCGGGAAAGCTCCCCTGCGCCTGTGCCCCTGGGTGGGCCGCGTTGTCCCGGCGCGTTTTTCGGGGGGGCGCGACAGGGCCCGAGCGAGAAAGGGCCATCAGCCCCGCGCAACAGGCCGGTCCCCAGGGCTGCCCAAAGCAGGCCAATTCTCAAGAGCATCTGCCCAAACCGATCCCGGTTTGGGCAGAACGCTCGTGAGAATTGGCCGGAAAACGCCCGGCGAACTTGCTTCGGGCGCCGCATGTCTGCGGGGCCACCCCCCTGGGACTGGCCCGGGATCCCGCGGGGTCGCGTCCGAACCCCGCCGGAAAGCGCTCCGGGAGTCCGCCATGGGCGACGCGGACTCCACCCGCTCCTCAGCCTCTGGGGCTCCCCTCCCTGGCGCTGAATGCGGGGGCCGGGCTGGCCCCGAGGCCCGGGCTCCCACCCTCAACTGCTTCCTCAGCCTTCCGTGTCCGGGGTCCTGTCCCCGGGGCCTCCCCCTGGGGAACCCCGGGGTCCGCGCCCCGGGGCCCCCGACCGCCCCGGCACCCACGGTACCCTGGGGAGTCGTGTCTAAGACTTGGAGCCCGAGAAACCTTCGTTCCCCCGCAGAGGCCGGCCCCAGCCCCGGGCGCCCCAGCGGCCTGCAAAGTCGGAGGAGGACGCCAGGCCACAACCCCTCCCTCAACTCGGCTGCAGGAAAGCTCCCCTGCGTCGGGGCCCCCGGTGGGCCGTGTCGCCTCGGCGGGCCCGGCCGCCCCCCTGTGCCTGGCACGGGATCCCGCGGTGTCGCGTCCGAACTCCGCTCGAAAGTGCTCCCGGAGTCTGATGCTTTTGAAGCCGACACCTCCTGCTCCTCAGCCTCCGGGGATCCCCTCCCTGGCGCTGGCCGAGTGGGCCTGGACGGCCCCGAGGCCCGCGCTCCAACCCTCTCCTGCTTCCTCACCCTTCAGTGTCCACGGTCCTGACCCTGGGACCTCCCACTCAGGAACCCTGCTTCCCGCGCCCCGAGGTCCCCTACTACCCCGGCGCCAATGGTGCCCTTGGGAGCCGCGTCCAAGACTTGGAGCCCGAGAATCCTTCGTTCCTCCGCAGAGGCCAGCCCCAGCCTTGGACGCCCCTGTCGCCCGAAAATCGGAGGAGGACACCCAGCCACAACCCCTCCCTCAAGTTTGCTGTGGTAAAGCTCCCCTGTGCCGGGGCCCCCAGTGGGCGATGGCAACACTTCCTGCTCCTCACCCTCCGGATTTCCCCTCCCTGGCGCTGGCCGAGGGTCCCTGGCTGTACCTTGAAGCCCGAGCTCGAACCTCGCCTGCTTCCTCAGCCTTCTGTGTCCTGCATCCTGTCTGTTGGGGCCTATTACTGGGGAACACTTTGCCCTGCCCATTGAGTCCACCTACCACTCCAGAACAAACGTTGGCTTTTTGAGCTATGGAAAATCCTTTGAGCAAGAATAAACATCGAGCCCTCCCTTAGCCTAGCACCATCCTTGATCGTCCCAGCGCCCCGAAAATTCGAATGCAGATGCCCGCGAAAACCCCTCTCTCAACTCTGCTCTGGGAAAGCTTCCCAGCACTGGTGGCCCCAGCTGGCTGCTTCACCAGCTGGCTCACTGGCACATCAGGCCTGCCAGTCTCCCAAGACTTAACCCTAACACTTAGATTGGGTGTTCAGGCCCTGGACCCCAGAGACCGGACACGCAATCCCTCCCATGGATGGGAGTATCAGACTGACTGCCGGACTCAGCCTCTCAGCCAAGTGGAGACTGTTTCATTTGGTGCTCTCTAACTCCCTCAGAGCCTTGGATACCGGCATGCTCCCCTGAGGCCATTCATGCCATCTTGGACCCTCCAGGCCAAAAATCCAAGGCCTGAGGGTCCTCTTGAGTCCTGCCATCAACTCAGCCCTTCGGTGAGCAAATATCTGTTCTGTCAGATCCGACCTGCCTTGTCCCTGAGACATAACCCTATCACGAAGCCTAACCCTAACCCTAATACTAACCCTAGACCAGGTTGTGTATTCCAGCATCTGTCCTCCGATGCCTGGCCCCAAAAGCCCCCGGATGGTGGACCCATGAGCTGCACCCCATCATTGCACCTGATCTCAGGAGGAAACATTGCCGTTGAGAAATCTCCTGAACCCGCAGATTGGAAGAAACCTGCATGCCTCCCTGAGGCGAACCCCATGTCCGGCGCCCCCAAGGACCAGGAACCGGGAGTCTCAATGTCCTGCAGACACACGCCCCCAACTCAGGCATCAGGCTGGGTTACCACAGCACCGGCAGATCGGGGATGCCATGCCTCTACAACCTAACCCTAATCCTAGGTTCAGTGTTCAGGCTTCTGTCCCCAGAGTCCTAGCCCCCTAGCCTTCCAGACTGTGGACCCCGAATTCCCAATGCAGGATTCTGGCTGCCACTCATGAGGAAACTTGACTCCATGGCCCTGTGCAGAACCCTCCTGGACGGTTAAACGTCTATGCCTCCTAAAGACACCCACACCTACGAGGACCCCACACCATAATCCCGGAGCCTGACAGGCCATCAGAGCAATGCCCTCAACTCAGCCCTATGGAGATCCTGAGTCCGCACTGATACATCAGGCCTGCCACTCTCCCAGGACCAAACCCTAACCCTAGGTTGGGTGTTCAGGCTCTCGACCTGAGAGATCCGATACCCAATTCCTCCCATGGATGGGAGCATCAGGCTGACGGCCGGACTCAGCCTGCCAGGAGGAGACCATGTCATTTGGTTCTTTCTAACACGCTCAGAGCCCCAGAAATGGGCATGCTCCTTTGAGGCCATTCCCACCAGCTTTTCCCCTCCAGGCTAAAAACCCAGTGCCTGAGCAGCCTACTGATTCCTACCCTCAACTCAACCCTTGCTTGAGCAGCTATCTGTGCTGGCAGATCCAATCTGCCTTGTCCCTAAGACTTAAGCCTAACCCTCAGCCTATCCCTTACCCTAATAGAAACCTAAGCCCAGGTTGTGTGTTCTGGCGTCGTTCTTCTGATGCCTGGTGCCCAACCCCCAGATGGGGTACCCCTGAGCTGCACATCATCATAGGACCTGATCCCAGGAGGATACCCTTCCATTTAGAAATGTGCTGAACCCGCAGAGCTGGAGAAACCTGCATGCCTCCTGGAGGCCACCCCTATTTCCGGCGCCACTAAGGACCAGGTGTCTCACTGTCCTGCAGACACAAGCCCTCAACTCAGGCATCATGATGGGCCACCATAGAGCCGGGAGATCGGGGCCGCCATGCCCCTATGACCTAACAATAATCATAGGCTGGGTGTTGTGGCTTCCATCATCCGAGGCCTGGCTCCCTAGCCCTCCAGACTGGGGTATCCCGTATTCCCAACACAGGTGTGGAAGATACCAATGAGGCAACTGGACCACAAGGCCTTGTGCAGAGCCCTCCTGGCCTGAGATACCTCCATGCCCCCTAAAGCAACCCAAACATTCCGAGGATCCCCACAACACAATCCCATAGCCTGACAGGCCGCCACAGCAATGCCCTCAACTCAGACCTCTGGAGAGCCTGCATCAACACTGTCACATCAGGCCTGCCACTCTCCCAGGACAAAACCCTAACCCTAGGATGGGAGTTCAGGCTCTGGACCCCAGAGGCCTGACACCCAATCTCTCCCATGGATGGAAGCATCAGACTGACAGCAGGACACAGCCTATCAGCCAGGGGGAGACTATTTCATTTGGAGCTCTCTAATGCCCTCATATCCAGAGAAACTGGCATAGTATTCTGAGGCCTTTCCAGCCATCTTTGCCCCTCAAGCCAAAAACCCAGTGCCTGAGGAGGCTCCTGCATCCTGTCCTCAGCTCAGCACTTGGGTGAGCCCATATCTTTGTCGCCGGAACTGACATGCCTTGTCCCTAAGACATAGCCCTAACCTTAAACCTAACCCTAATCCATAACCCTAGCCCTAACCTTTACGCCTAACCCCAACCCTAACCCTAACTCTGACCATAACCCTAACCTTTTTCCTTAAGGCATAACCCTAACCCTTGTCCCTAAGACATAACCCTAACCCTAACCCTAACCCCTAACGCTATCCCTAACCTATATCCCTAAACCTAACCCTCCAGACAGGGGATTCCAAAGCCACACCACGAGACTCTGCATGCCCTCCAGAAAGAAAGATTCATGAGCATCTACACACAATTGCACCACCGGCAGCGCCCCGGACATAATGTTGGATTCTGCTGCAACGCCAGATGCATGTCCTCCACTCAGTCATGAGGAAACCCGCCTCAATACCAGAGCTGCCATGCCCCTAGTCCTTAACTCTAACCCTAGGTTGTGTGTATAGGCTTCTGTACCCAGAGACCTAGCCCCCAAACCCGCCAGATTGGGGACGCCTGTGACTCACTCTGGCAGTCTGCCAGCTGCCTATGGTGTTACGGTGCCATTTGGAGCTACTCCGACCTCAGAGCAGGAGATAACTTCATGCATCCCAAGCCAGGGCCCAGCATCTGAGCCCCTCCTGAACACAAACCCAGATTCACACAAGCCACCTATCACCCGCCCTCAACTCAGCCCACTGGGAAGGCCGCCTCAGCACTGGCAGATCAGGCCTGCCATTCCCTTAGGCCCTAACCCTAACCCTAGTTTCGGTTTTCAGGCTTCCGTTCTGAGAGTCCAGGCAACAAAGCCCCCTGGATTAAGGAACCTTGACATACACCCCAGGACTCCGCTCAACATACAGTAGGAACCTGTGCCATTTGGAGTTGTGCTAAACCCTCAGAGGGGAAGAAACATGCCTCTCTAAAGGCATTCCCATCACCTTCGACCTTCCTGGCCATAAAACTGGATTCTGCTGAGCTGCTGGACACACGTCCTCAACTCAGCCCTGAGGGGACCCCACCTCAACTTCAGCAGATCGGGCCACGATGCCCATAGGCCCTTAAAATAAACCCTGTTTAGGTTTTTAGACTTCCATCCCAGGGGTCCTGGCCCCCACGTCCCCCAGATTAAGGACTACTGACTGACACCACAGGACTCCAACTGCCACACAGGAGAAAACCTTGTGGTTTGGAGCTACACCAAACCCTCAGATGGGGAGAACCCGGCAAGCCCCCCTAACGCCACCCCCACCATGAGTCATGCCCATGGCCATAAAACCGGATTCTGCTACAACGCCAGATCTATGCCCTCGACTCAGCCCTAAGGGGATTCCGCATCAGCACCAGCACATCGGGCCTGCCATGCACTTAGGACTGAACCCTAAACCTAGTTGGGATGTACAGGATTTCATGCACAGAGGCCTGTCCCCCAAGCCCGGCAGATTGGGCACCTGTGAGACTCATGACGGTATAGATTAAGGATGCCTCAGTGACACCCCGGGACTGCGTCTGCCCCACGGGAGGAAACCATGCCATTTGGAGCTCTGCACAACCCTCAGGGTAGGAGAAACCTGCATACAACCCTGAGGTCAACCCCTGCCTCTGTGGCACCCCTGGACACAAACTCAGAGTCTGACATGCCACGTGATACCCACTTTGAAGTCATCTCACCAGGGAGCCCACCTTAGCACCAGCAGATTGAGCATGCCGTGACCCTAGGCCTTTAGCATAACTCTTATTTCTGATTTCAGACTTCCACCCCAAGAGGCCTGGCCCCCAAACTCCCCAGATGCACGACCCCTTTCTTACAAACCAGAAACCTGACCATCATGCAGGGGGAAGACACGCCATTTGGAGCTCCACAGTTCCCTCAGAAAGGGAGAAACCAGCGCATACCCCTCTAAAGGCACCCCCATTATCAGTCGTCCCTCTGGCCAGAAACCCTGACTCTTCTGCATTGCAAGACACATTCCCTCAACTCAATCCCGAGGTATCCCACCTCAGTGTTGGCAGTTCAGGCCTTCCATGCCCCAACACCATTCCCCTAAACCTATGTTGTGTTTTCAGCCTTCCTTCCCCAGGGAGGGGCCTGTCCCCCAAGCCCTCTAGATTGGTATTCTTGGAGCCACACAGTAGGAGTCCACCTGCCACCCAGCAGGAAATTATTCCGTTTGGAGCTGTGCAGAACCCTGAGAGTCAGAGAACCCTGCATGCCCCCATGAGGACTCCCCCACGTTCTGTTGCGCCCTGGCTACAAACCCGGAGCCTGATGCACCATCTGACCCCCATCTTCAACTCAGCTCCTTGGGGAATTCATCTCAGCACCAGCAGTTTGGGAGTTCCACGCCAATAGCTCAAGTCTCCCCAGGGACCCCGGCCAGCTCTAGGCAGACCTGGAATGCCCATGTCTTAGGCATAGCTCTGGGATCCGCCCTCCTTCTTCTCAACTTACACTGGCCCAGGCAATCATGAGAAAGGGGAAAGCTACCTCCTGAATGCTTAATACCTCCTTTCCTGTTCTTCCATATTTTTCTCCACTTACCTTTGTACCTGGGCAGACTAGAAGGAACATATCTATGGAACATGGACATGCTCTGACATCTGAATCTCCCTGGAAGCTTTCTGAGGGCTCCTTATGCAATAGGAAACTAGTGTATCATACCATAGTGTGTTTGAAAGTGATCATCGACAGAACAGGAGAGCGAAAATCCCTCCATTTTTACCTCACTCCTCATGAAGTACAACATGGTCTTCTTCTTTCCTTCCTTGACATCCATTCTAATTCGTTTCCATGCAGTGTTCATTCCTTTGCTTCAGGGGTAGGATTTTGTGATTCCTCACCTGCATAGAACACCCAGAGCTCATCAAAGCAAGTACTCTCCCTAATAGCTGTCACCCATTGAACCCTTCCCCCACACCCCTGTCCTCTAGCAACCCTCAGTTTGTGGTGTAGGATAGAGTCTCTTTCCTCATTGGCCTTTCTCCCCTCACTATGCTCATTTGTTTTCTTTCTCAAATTCCATAAAATT
>JAHRIG010000383.1:0-16828 GCA_020311275.1 Eira barbara
TTTACAGAAAAGGGCATACAAAGAGCCAACATACACAAAAAGGTATAGTTCACTCCCAGGAAATGCAAATTAAAGCAACAAAAAGCCATTTTTCAAACAGAAGATTGAACATTTTTCAATTTTTTGGAGTTTCACTAATGTTGCTGAAGCTGTGGAAAAAAACAACTCACAGTGCTGATGGAAATGTGAAATTGCTACTAACTCCTCAGAAAATAATCCAGCAGAATCTAGTAAGAGTTCTGATTCTTGCATCTTTGCACAAATCAATCTTATTCATAGAAATCATCTGTCCAAAAAGTTAGCATGTGTAAGGGCCTGGTTAGCCAGAGGGAGCCATTTTGTTGTAAGCTTGGATTGACCCTGCCCCTCCTGGAGGAACTTACTTGCAAACCCCAGATATAGGTGTGGGCCAGGCCAGATGGAGACATCCAATCAGCAGGACGCGCATATATTTGCTGTGGTGAATTAGAATTCAATTGGCCACCCCTAGTGCTAACTGAGCTTGACTGTGCAGTTTTCCCTGTGTGTTGCAATCTCATTGGCCACCTGTGTGTGGGCCGGGCTCAACCACCTCTATAAAGGTTAGTCTGTGAGGCGGTGGGGGTGTTAGTAGTCGTTGGGGTAGTCGTCGGGAGTGGCCTCATGGTCGTCGGGGTCGGGGTCTTGGGGGTCAGGGTCCTGGTCGTCGTCGCCTCTTTGTAAGAGACGGCCCAGACTGGTCAGTTTGATTTTTGATGCTTGGTGTGAAATAAAGCTTTGCTCGATTTTCGCTTTGCATCAGTCTTGTTCCTCTGATCACAGACCGTTTAACAACGTGCATTAGAATATTTATTGCAGCATCGATGTAGGGATTTAAAAAAAACTGAGAAGTGGAAGTCCATCAGTAAATCCATTGGAAAAATCAAGATCTAAATTAAGAGAAGTCTATAGTATGGAATATTATGAAGCTATTACAAAGAATGAATTATGAAGACTTTACTTTCAGGGATCATTTCCATAGTTCGTTACTAGAAAAATTTCTCTGAATGTGTAGAGTACCCAAAGAATGAATTATGGACACATACTGACCTAGAGGAATGTGTATGATAGGTTAAATGAAAATAGAAAGCTTTAGAGTCATATCCACGATTTTTTAAAGTTAACTCTTGCACTGTAGGGCTGTTTCTCTGGGATGTTAATTCTTAGGAGGTAGGTAGGAGATGATGGCATTTTGAGAGAGTAGATTATCTTCTTCCTATCCCACTAAAATGATACCAACATGGGAGATTTAATTTGACCACCTAATTATGTATTTCATAGTAACTGGACTAGGAAAGAAGAAGTCCAGGTTCTATTTTGACTTACATGCCATAGATATATTATTGGATTCCGAATCTCTTCTAACACCTGTTGAGGAAATCGGAAACTATCAAATGCTCCAAGGTCCTCCTAGGACAAGATAATGTTTCCTCTGAACTTCTTACATTTTGCTGTAGTTATATACCAAGATTTAGAAGATCATAAATTAGTATGTCAGCTATGGCCCCCTAAAAAAGGGCCATCAATCTTCACTTGAGAAGGTTCAGTGCATTATGCCCATACTTAGCATATGGAAAATGTACACTCAGTCTGGAACACAGCCTACTCTTCATAGAATCTCCCAGTCATAGAACAATACATCTAGGAAGAAATGAGCAGACTTTAAACATGATTGCTCATCAGAATTACCTGCAAATCAAATAAATGTAGATATACCCTATGCATACCCTCGAATACACAGAATCAGAATATCCAGAAACTAAGCCCAGGAATCTTTTAAAAAATGACAACCAAGGGATTCTGAGCCATCTCCTCTGTACACTAGTGTTTGTGGACTACAGATGAAGTTTATCATATAAGGTCGAGCTGCCTGTCAACAGACAGGGAAGACAACAAACATTTGTAACGTCCCTACATAGGAAATACTTCTTAGTGCTAAGCCCTCCTGCACAGCTAGCAAGATGTATGAAATTCAAACATGTTTGTAGAGTTTCAGTTTTCACAGACTAGGATCCTTGATAAGGAATTTTTGCTAAAGTAACATACAAGCCTTGCCATAAAGGGTTACCCTGAGCCACTTTAATTTGCAACTGATTCTCTGTGTCCTGATAGGCTGTGTCTTAACCTTTAGTCAAAGGGCATATACTTTGTGCAAAAACTCCATCATCGGGTAGATCCCTCTCTTTAAAACTTTGTTAAAGCTAATGGTCAAATTGTAGTTGTATAGTCCCTCTTAAAAAAAAAAAAGGGGGAGGTGAACCATGAGAGACTATGGACTCTGAAAAACAACCTGAGGGTTTTGAAGGGGCGGGGGGGGGTGGTGGTGGGAGGTTGGGGGAACCAGGTGGTGGGTATTAGGGAGGGCACAGATTGCATGGAGCACTGGGTGTGGTGAAAAAACAATGAATACTGTTACGCTGAAAATAAATTAAAAATTTAAAAATAAATAAATAAATAAATAAAAATAAATAAAAAGTCTATTAACACCAGACCTTCAATGTCTGAAATCCTTGAAGAATATTACCACTAACAGAAAGACCAAGTGGAAAGGGAACCATTTAGAAACACTGAAACAAAGCAAATGGCACGCATGGTATTTCTTTTTAGCTCTAAGGCAGTAAAGTACCAGATGTCATGCAACAAAGTCTGAAGGGACCATGGAACCTAATGGGCATAGCCAGAGTGCTAGCTTTAAAAAGCTCTTGTGCTTATAAAAACAAGCAACTTGGCACCATTAACTCCATGTGTTAGATTTAAGACTTTTTCCAGCCTGCATTTGATTTACTTAAACACTTGTAATGCTTACCTTTTGCATTAAAAGGGAGAATCTTAGTGAATAAGGGGTTTGTCCAGCCCCTATTATGGGTCTTTCACATAGTAGGTTGCTTAGTAAATATCTGGCGGCTCTATTAGCTACTACCTTCTAATTGTGCCTATGGAAAAGGAAAGGTCAACTGAAGTTATCTCAAATTGAAATAAGCTACACAACATAAACACTGACTTCATTATCTAATGGGAATGGCAGGAAATGGTGAGTTTGAAAATCCACAGCAGAACCGTTGAGTACAAAGTCTCTAGTTCCACAATCTTAAAATGAGCCTTGGTTAAATTCAGAGTACACAATGCATAGATCTAGTTACAAAATTACCAATGACCAGTCCTTCAAGTTCTATTTCCTAGAAGTCTATGGAATTATCCAAATACGATGTTGCTCACACCTGTCTGACCACTGCTCCTTTGTCTCCATTGATGGACCCCTTCCTACACTAACCCCATTTGCTGCTCACATTATCACTCGGAACGGTCTCTGCAAGCTCTGTATTCTCTGCACCAAACATGCTGGTTGTTTTTCAGGGCACTAGTTTTATTATCTGTGTTCTGATGAGTTTCAGGCCTTTATTTCCTGCTCTAGCTTTATGTTTCCAGTCCCATATGTTCATGATGGTTGCTGGACATTTCTATGTAGATGTCAACTTCTTTGAAACTATTTATCCTTTAACACTAGTCCTCTTCCTATCCTCATTCAGGTTGGAGAAATCTAACCACCCAAGGTCAAAACTGCTCATTTTTTTCTTCCCCACTATCATTACTCACTGAATCTTAGCACTCCTTTTTTCCCAGCAGCAATGTCTTCCCTCTGTTTCAATTCTCTCAATCTGCTTTCATTATATCATTCTCATGTAGCCATAATAACCTCCTAACTTCCAGTTCACTGCCTCCGTCAGTTCTATGCCTCAGTACCAAATTAATCCTCCTCAAGTACATTTATGTCACGTAGCTCTGCTGATCCAGAACACTTCGGTAGGCCATGACTTCTCAAGAATGCTGTCCAAACTCATTTGTCTGACATCCAAAACCCTCTGCAACTCTTTCCCTTTCCCCTCTGTTCTGGTCCGAGGAGGCTGCCATTTCACCAGACATGACCACAGCTCGCTCCTACTCCATCCACTCCATTCTTAGCACCTCGGATGCTGTCCTGTGCTCTGTCCCCCCATGTGAAAGGTCCCTTCCCTTCAACCTCTAGATTTATGTTTCATCTCTAGCGTGACCAAACAAACCCACAGAGACCACCTCTAACAGCTTTTTTGTTAGCCCTAGGCACCTTTAGTACAGAGACTGTATCTTCAACTACTTCATATGCTTCCCCTAGTATTTCATAAATAATAAATGCTCAAAAGATTTATTTTGATTAGATTTAGAAACTGGCCTATTGCCTTGTTTACGATTCTCCATCCAACTTGCCCAAAACAATGAAAGAAAAAAGAACCCAAAGAAAATACTGGCAGCTTAGCTAAATACCCCTTCTCCAAGGTTCCAAGTTCTGTGAATAGAATTCAGGCTCTTCTGTCTCTGTTCAAATAATGCATGTCTCCTAAGACTGGGAAATCTGTACTTGGGGAAAGGTACCAGCCCAGATGGAGATGTGGAGGAATGATTCTTGCCATAGGAAATTTTCTAACTTCCAGTTTGAAAAAAATTCCTTTAGGGGGTTTTATGATATACATGTGTGTCCTTCACCATAACCAGCAACTGGTCCTTGTTTATGTGGGAGAGGCAATTAGCATAGACCTGGATGGTTTCCCTAAGATTTTGCAAATTCTGTGCTTCTGACCCTTAGAAGAATAAGTCATGATTTTACCTAGCTGAATTTTCTTTAGCCAAACTACCTTTTAAAAAATACTAAAAACACAATTCTTCTTTCCAGCCACAAATTTTTATTTTTTCAAATATTCATAGTACAAAAACATAATTCTTAAAACCCTGGTATGAGTTTCCAGATAGATTTATTTTTCTAAGATCTTACTCATTTTATGGGGCACCTGGGTGGCTCAGTGGGTTAAAGCCTCTGCCTTCGGCTCAGGTCATGGTCTCAGGGTCCTGGGATCAGGCCCCACATCAGGCTCTCTGCTCAGCGGGGAGCCTGCTTCCTCCTCTCTCTCTGCCTGCCTCTCTGACTACTTGTGATCTGTCTGTCAAATAAATAAAAATCTTAAAAAAAAAAAAAGATCTTACTCATTTTAGAGCAAGCAAGCACACAAGTGGGGAGGGTTGAAGAGAGAGGGAGACAGAATCTGAAGCAGATTCTGCTGAGTGGGGGCTTGATCCCACAACTGTGAGATCTGTGAGATCATGACTTGAGCTGAAACCAAGAGATGCTCAACTGACTGAGCCACCCAGGGACCCCAGAAACATTACTTTCTTAATTATGCTAACTGGGATTGATTAAGTCTTAATATATTTTGCTGTGAAGAATTGGCTAATCCTAAGAATAGATTAAATATTCTAGAAAATGATGGACCCAGGGACTGAACCAACGTATGCTAGCTTGGAGGGTATAAATGTAAGTCTTCAGGAAAGAAAAAAAAAAAGTTAGACGCACACCCATCTCTTTGTCTTCTAGTGTGAGAGATTCGGTCCCAAAGCCTGCTTCTAATAGTATGCCAACAAGGCTGAAATCAAAGTGTCAACAGGGCAACATTTCCTCTGACAGCTAGAGGGGAGAATCTGTCCATTCCCTCTAGCTTCTGGTGACTCTGGCTACCTCATTCCAAACTTTCTCTGTGGTCACACTGTCTTGTCAAATCTCTTGCTTCTCTAAGGACATGTGTGATTGCATTTTTAGGCTCTTCCAGATAACCCAGTGCAATCTCTTGTCTTGATATTCTTAATAAATTTGCAATGCTCTCTTTTCTTTTTTGTCATACAAGGGAATACACATTCTAGGGATTAGAACAGTGATGTATTTTGCGAGCCATTATTCAGCCTACCAGAATGATAACAATTATTCTGCATATATAAAACACTTAAAGTTTTAAACTATAAAACAGCAAAAATATTAGTGTCTATACCATATAGTCAACAATGATTATCCTTGGGAGAGGGTCGACCAAGAATTTTCACTTTCACTACCACACATGCTTCTTTCTTCCCCCCTAATATTACTGTGCTTTTGAGACCGTTCACTCTTCTATAAAGAACGTGTAACTGATATGTTTGTATTGAGGGATAAAATGATAAGGATTAGAGTGCAAAATTCCAACCACATTAAAGCAAAATGATGCCCTAATTGGGTATCTTTCTCCTTCATTTCATGACACTTCTTTCCAGCACGCCCCTCCCTCGTCCTTGTGCAGCTGCTCTTTCACTCATCTGTGCAACTTGGATTGAAAACACACTTGAGGCAATTAAATCCAAACTCGGATTTGCTTGGCTTCAAAGTCCCTGCTGTTCCCTCTGTTGCAGGCTGTTTCTCTAAATTTTTCCCTTCAAAGACCAAAGAAAGAACTTTCCAGAAGAAAGGGGACAAGGAGAAGAATTGGAAGGAATAGGGAATATATATATATATATTTTGACCTGTGCTCCGAGATGTCTTTGGTTTTGTGTGTGTGTTTGTTTTCCTCTCCTCAACAAAGGCTGCAGTGTCCTGTGTGGGGATAAATCAAGCCTTACCCTTCACGTCCCAAACTCTACCATTTGTGGAAGGTTTCTTTGCTATGCTGCTGACTTAGTATCATTTGTCCACTTTCTCCATTTGGATTCTTGGAGCAGTTGCTATCTTTTTGGGCAAGGATAGTAGGAGAATGCCCTAAGAAGTCCAATTTCCTTTCAATCTGCTGCCAGAGCCCAGTGCCACAGATTTAAGATACATAGATCTCATTGGTGACTAATAACTTCCCCCATCGCTCTCCTCTAACATCCAGTTTCTTTACAAATCCCTCAGAAAGATCAAAGTGTCCACTGGTCTGAGCAAACTAAGCATTTGGAATTACACAGCAATGTCCTTTCCCTAGAAACGAGACTTCATCATGTTAAAGGACAAATCTGGAAACCCATCTTCTTTTCTATAGATATCTTAAGGAATTAGTCACCGTTGCATTGTATCTACTTGGCCCTACTTTGCATTTTTTACATGACAGAAGACATTTTCCATTGTTTTGGTGAAATAACCAACTGTTTTAACATGTATATGCAATCAGGCATTTAATTAAATCAACTTAGTTTATCACTAGGTGCATTTATTGTACTGTCTAATTACGGAGGTAAACACAGCTGCTATGGGCATGTGGTGAGAATACTCTGGAAAAAAGGGGGTGTGGTGGGAAATCTGTTTAAAAGCTGCCAATTTATCTTTCCTTTACCCACTTGAAATTTTGCAGAGAGGGGCTAGTTTTCACTGACAACAAAAGCAGCAGTCAAGTATATACTTTTTAAAGAGATGAAGAAATCTAGATTTCATAGAAATGGACCATGGGAAATGTGTATAACTAAGCTTCTCAAAACTGATGTGCATAGAAATCATGTGGAATCTTGTGAAAATGCAGATTCCAATTTAGTGGGGCTGGGCTGGGGCCCGAGATTTTGGAACAGGCATTTCTGGTATGTCCCCCCCACTGTGGTGCTGATGCTGCTGGGGTTGGTCCAAGAGACGAGCAAGATTGAGAGAAGTCCATCAAATGATTCAAGGTCACCATCTTCTTGAAATCAAGAAAACATCCACATATTTTGTTTTTAGGGACCAAAATGTAGTGTCCTTTTTTGATGAATTAAAGAAGGCTCTAATCCAGAGGAGTGCCTTTCTGATATTTCAAGCCTGCAATAATAGCTCCTTAGTTCTTTCAGTGGCTTGGTTTACTCTGGGCTTTAAAAATGTATGTATTTTTAAATTTCCAAATGCTACCATACTCATCGAGAGTAGAAACAGGAGCCTGATAGTGCTGGATGCATATTAAATATTTAACATATGTGTCACTAATTGAGTAAGACTCTTCTGTTTCTATAAGGTATTTCCAGTAACCCCTGTCAGTGAATTGCCCCTTTTGCCAATTAAACAATTGAGAAAGCTTAGGAAGACACTGGGTCTAAGCTTTCAATGTCAACAGGGATTAAAGACAGGTTTTAGGTTAAGGCTTACTGTTAGGTTTCAAAGAAATACTCTGAGATCTCTGGGAAGCTGTCACCACCTGAATGCACTGTCCTTCCTATCAGGATTGCTATGCCAACGCCCCTGACATTGCACCTCATTCAAAGCGAGTCTTCTTTTTCAATCATTTTCCCTTCTGTTTTTATATGAGCATAACACTTTGTCAGTGGGATAATCCTGTGTATCTTTGAGAGGTTGGAGGTGGGTAAAGAGATCATGTATGTCCCAGCACCTATCATGACACATCTCATTTATGTATAATTAGGTGTACTTATGATCAGAATTCAAACTTAGGCATATTGCAAATATGACCATTTCCTAAACCATTTCTAGACAAAAACTTTAGCTTTAAAATTTTGAAAATACTTTTGAAATGTGTTACTTTAACTTAGGGCTTGTATAAAATCAGGAATAAAATTCATTTGTGGGTCGCATCTAACAATTATTAGAGCGTTTGAACTTCAGCCTTGTTTTGTGCTAGGAGAGAGAAGCGGGCAGTAAATAGCAACCGAACGCAGCTATAGATTGGAAATGCATACAGAAGTTAATTTAATATAGAAGACTAAAGTAGCCTTCCACTAGCTGGGATACTGTAAAATCAGTCTTCTCTCAGAAATAAAGAAAAACTGAATGAAGCCAATAGGAGAGTAAGAAGCACTTTCAAAATGCTCATTGTGTCAAATGCTTATGATGGAAACTGCAATTATAAATCTGGGTGACTTAGAAATAGTAGATAAAATATTCTCAAGCTGCCTATAAACTTCCCAGAGCCCTTACTGTCTATATATTGTTACACACAATATATTATTTGCCAAGTTCCACAAACCTAATTGCTAGAGCAGAGGCTCCCGGCCACCCCCTCCCCCCCTTTTTTTTTGAAGCAGAGTCATGAACTGATTTCATGGAGAAAATGACTCATTAGGGTCACCCATACATACTTGAAATAAGAAAATATGGCTAAGTGTCCTCTGCAGGCAGGCTACTTAACCAGTTTTCTCTATTCAGACCTTATTCACTTACCAAATCAAACTTCAGATCAAGTTTGTCTATTAAAATCCTCAACATCCTACTGGAAAGTGAATTGTGCCTAGTGAAGGAACTAATCTTTAAAACGAGCTTACTTTTTTGGGAGAAGGCTTTGAACATCCTAACTTTTCCTTTCAGTGCCCACAAGGGCTGAAACCTCTCTCTGGCCTTCTAGAAGGTTTGTTTGTACTCCCCAGTTTGTTTCCCAAAACAGATCTTAACTGACAGATCTTTATCTTGCTTCTTGTAGTTAAGATACTGTCCTACACTGGCACATCAGATGATCTGTTCTGTGTGTTTCTTTGTGCTTTGCGACATGGAAAGCTGTGTTGATTTACATGCTGATTTTAGTCTCTGACAAAATTCTCCCTGCTACCACGGCGACAGGGCTGGCAGTCAGCTGTGGGTAGAAATGTATGTCTCCTAAATCAAACTGATCGCTCTTCCGAGGCTGCCAGACCCTGTAGGACATGAAACTGCAGCCCAGTTGGTAAACCATGCTGTTCGTCTCTACAGGCTTCTCTAAAGCCTGGATGGGGGAGCTTGGTTCCTACTGCATCCTTGTTTCTGCCCTGGAATGATGCGGTTTCCTGTGGCTGAGCCATCTTCAGAAGGGCGGAACTAGGATTATCACCCACTTACCCGGCCTCCAGGTGCTAGCCCAAGCCTGGGTATCAGAGTGAGTTGCTGTAGACTCATCAGGCCAAAGGGACTCAGATGAGATTGAGATTTGGAATCCCTCCCAGTACAAGTCAGCTTGGAGTGCAAGTACTGCACAGCTCTGTGACTCTGTCCACTGTTGCCTCTCCATGGGATAACCATGCTACAGGGCTGTTGAGTGGGGTACCACCAGACCATCTTATTCCTCAACCACCCCTTCCCATCTGATATTCAGGACTTGGCACTGCGTGACTCCGATGTCCTCTCCCCTTCTCTTGAGTTCTCTCCAGAGTCTCTGACATCCTTCACTGAGAAATGGCTTATGTAAGATACGTCATACCCCCATCTTTCAGACAAGTATGCTGTGTGTGTGTGTGTGTGTGTGTGTGTGTGTGTGTGTGTGTGTATCCATACGTACATACTCCTACTGGGGACGAGGTTCAGATACCACTCCACCCCAAACTGGAAGCCTTCTCCGGCTTGTGTGAAAGAGCTGATAGATACTTAAGAGAGGTGGTACCCAGTTCCACACACTGGATTTATCAGAGTCTGATCACCACCCCAAAGAGAGCCCCTGCTCCTACATCCTGGAGCCCTGGAAATGAGAGCTGTCACAAGTTTCTTTCAAATTCTCCATAGAAACCCTGATCAATCTGATATTTTCCAAACTGTCATAATCTGGATTTTCTAAACAATTAGCATTTCAGCTGTTGTGTATTTAAGTGTCTATTGTTTGTAAGTAATAGAAACCAATTTGAGATACTTTAGACTAAAAAGGGGAATTTATTGTGAGGACTCAGACTGGGCTTTGGGGACTTGAAGGTGAAATTATGGACCTTTCTCAAAAGCCCTGGTCTCACCAGACCTCCTACAGTCTCTCAGTATCACAGTACCCAAATTCTGAAGAGAAAGTAGTGGTTATCCATGTTTCAACTAATAAAGACCAGGGACACAATTTTAGGTAACTCAAGTCAGAAACCTGGTGCCAAGCCCTATAGACAAGGTACAGAGCTGGGGATCTCTGTGGCCCAGGCTCCAAAAAGTACCCACTAGAGGAAGTATTCATTTTTTTTTAAACATTAGATAATAGTAGTGATCAAATTTTTACATCTCCTTAATCTGTACTTCATACAAGCCTACTTAAAATGTTCTCTGAAGGGTTGAAGGTAAACCCAGTAGTTCTGAGCTTGGGTTTCCTGGACCTACAAAGATCCACGCTAGGATTCTAAACGTTCTTCAGCCACTCCAGTGTTCTGAGAAGCCTTCACTTACTTACCAGGATAAAGCTGCATAGGATCACTAGCCCCTTGAGTTTCTTGGATTTTTAGCTAAAATGTTATTAAGTTGATGTGGTAATGTTCTGTTTCCTCATGGTAGAGGTTCATTATACATATCTTTATTTAATCATGGAGAAATTAAACTCAGAAGCAGACACAGTACTAATAGGAAATACGCAGTGTCTTCTTTGTGTCTGAGCTCTTCCAATACTGCAGACGTGATCTTTCCAAAGCTGCAGTTCATTGACAAGGAGGGTAGAAAGAGATATTTAAGTGCCAAAGAAGACTGGGAGCCACCCAACCAAGTTTTCAGTTAGAGTTCAGCGTCAGCGGTGATCCTCATGCAGAGGTAGAAACATCTCGCTCTTAACAGGGAGTTAGTTATTCCCAGAACAAACTTCATAACTGAGTCTTCTTTTGATTGCCACCCCTGAGTTTGATTCTAGCCACAGTTTCACACATTCCTAAGTTGTAGTTTTGGTCTGTGTTCAAAGTAACCCTTCAGCGCTCTTGCATTTGTTACTGTGCTGGACATCTGGGGTTAGACTGTTTAGCAAGATAAAATATCCTCATTAGACTATAGAACACTTTGAAACCACATAGGGCTGTTGTACTCTTTCAAGAATTTGAAATGCGTTCTCTAATCTGTCACATGGCTTTTCTATCACTTCGAAACCACAAAGTAGCTATTTAATAACAATCCAGATCTAAGTGCTACTTTGTTAGATAATGAACCAGATACCTTCTCATAAGTATTCATGACAACACTCAGAGATGAATGATATCCCCTCCTTTACAGATAAGGCAACTGAGGCTTGGCAAATAGTTTGATAAAAAGTACTCCAAAGCACCCCAGGAGTGGAAGCTATAACGTTCTAGGCAGCAGAGACTGTACCTATTTCCTGTTGTGTCAGTCCCCAGCACAATATGGGTCCATAATAAATACACAAGTAAGAAATGAACGGCTCTCCCTTCGAAGTCCATGCTCCTTTCTTCTATATTGTTTCCTTTAAGATTACCCTGGCATATATTTTGTGCCTAAGTGAAGAAACAATTTATCAGTACTAATAGAAGTAAAACATTCTATTGTCATAGAATAAATGTATACTCCCACCCATCAGCTTGTCTTTTTGTGTTGTCGGCATGAAGGTTAGTTGCAGTATATAGAAATAAATCACCATAAGAAAACCAATCACCATAAATCCATGCTTGAGGAAAGGGGCAGTCATAATTTTGTTCGAATGCCGGTACAGTATGTGAGCTACCAAAATTCACCTAATTCTGGGATATTTTTTCCCCAGATAACAATATATAAAAGGTAATTCCATTGAAATAATCTTGTCAGTATGTTTAGTTGATGTTTTACAAGCAGTAAAAATGTACTTAACTGCAAACCTCAAACAAAGTTACTGGAAGGAAAGATAAATACACAGGTGATCTGTGTTATGAAAATCAAAAGGCAAAATTGCTCTAACTTTACTCTTACGTCTGTTGATCATACCACATTGCTTTAAACATTCGAATTCCAGCTCTAAGTATTCATTGGTCTGAAAGAAATACTGTATGAATTATAACATTTACTTGCAGTCCTTAAAAAAATAAGGAGGGGGTATGCAGAAGACTTTCTTTGTCTAGGGAAATGCTGCCCAATGTTTGCTGGAGAAAATGGCTATATTGATTCAGGACAATGGTTTACATTATCTTAGCAAATATAGTTTGAGGTCAATTACCAGAAATGCTACTTTTTCACTGAGTTTATAAACTTCCTGGTATTTATAAAACTGAAAGAATGTGTGCTGTTCAACTTGTAACCATGATTATTCAGTGGGCCACTTTAAGTAAATATATAAACATCTGGTTCCAAGGGACCAGCAAAGACCTCACAGCTTCAGATCTGTAAATAGTGCCTCTCTATTAAAGCTCCTATATTAGTGCTTAGAAAAAACTAAATGTTGTTCAGGGGAATATATAAGGCCAATCTTAGTTTTATAAGCTTCATGATTATATGACCCAAAATAGATTATTTAGACCAGAGAGGGACAAATTCCCTTTTGGTTGTGGATCCTTTTGTGAAGCTGATGAATATTGGATACCTAGCCTCACCCCACCCCCCAAATGGACAGACTATTACATACAGCTTTAGAAGATTCTCTGATCTGAAGTTCATCAATCTACATTAAGAATATAAATATCGCTTCAATTTTTAGGCACAGGTGTACACGAATTTAAAACTACATATTAGCCTATTTTTCTCTTTGAACTCTTCATTATATTCATGTGGCTCTAAGTGCCCAAAATCATAATGATATAAATGTGAGAAAAGTTATTCTAGCAAAGTGGTATTTGATACTGTGCTGTTTATCCAGGCCTACCCCTTTCTCTTGTCCACTATGCAGTAGCTTATATTCCTTAACCTTATGTGGAGTGGCCTGCTCTGAGTTTCTGGTTGTTCGAGTGTAGGATTTTCTCTGGAAACTTTTTAGAAGTCATATTCAGGAAATGGGAGAAAACTGAACCTGGAACATAATGAAACTTCTGAGCATCATGCTTCCCTTTTCCAGCTAATTCCGTGGTGGTGTTACTCAGCTCAAATCTGTATATCAATATCTGTGCCTTTCTTAAGTATCATTTATGAATTTTCTGTCTGAAATAGACATCTGTCTCCAGGATCTTACAAATCCAATTGGAGAGAAGAGGCTATACACGGAACAAGAAAATAGTGAATTATTCAGTATTGATACAGAATTGTAAATATTGATAGGGGATAATGGATGCTAAGAGCAAGTCTAAAATTAGATCATTATAAACATAATGCGTATTAGTGTGTTCCCAAGTTTATTCAAGCATAAATCCTATTTCATAACACTGATTAACATCCAAAACAAACTAAGGAACTATTATCTAGAATTATCATAAAAAGTTTTCCTGAGGCTGGGGGAAGCCCTTGAGAAATAGACAGGATGTGAGTTTGGTTTGGTCCAGAATCAACAGGGATTATTTGTTTAAAAGAAAAAAATTCATTACTGGGCACTACCTCTGTCCTACGAAATCATAATTTTTGATGTGGTGGCCTTGGATCTCCACATTTTAATACCATCTCTGCTTGCCTTTATGAAAAGTCAGGCATGAGAACCCCCTTATGGACATGTGTGTTGAAGAGGAAAGGTGTCCATATCATGTAGACAAATAATGTTCAATAGTAAAATGCTTTGAGCTTTTTGAGTCTAACCTCAAAACTTGAGAACTTAAAAGATTTTATAAATAGTGACCTCTTCCAGGCTATCATTTGCTGGACCTAATAAAACGAACATCTCCTACTGCTAAAACAGTCTTTTCGGATTTCCATTTCAGCACATAATTTCAAACATTTACTTCCTGCCAAAAAATTCAAATAATGCAAGTTTGTGTACATATAAGTCACAAACGCATCTACATAATTTCTCTTGATTTTTTACGGGAGCATGTGGAGGCACTGATAGCCTTATATGTCAAACTTCATAGAAGTGAAGCAAGGGAAGAAAATAATTACAGAGTAAAAGGAGTTTCATGCACTGTTTTTCTTCATGACTGTGAGATCCTGGGTAAAATTTGAGGGTCCGCTAAGTCTGATGCCCAGAAGGGCATCTGATGAAAAATTCCTATTTTTCCTCAGTGAGAAACACTTAAAAAAAAAAAAAGTCTGAATCCTTATGAAATAGTGGGACTGGATGTTTTTCTCTTAGGAACTAAAAAGGAAGGGAATTTAAAAGTATTTTACTTTTTAAAAAAGAATTTACTTTTACTGAGGCTCTACTAAGGATCAGGTCCTTTATTTCACTTACTGCGCCTTCAACATCCAATGCAACTCCATAAAGGAGGTGGTATGTCTTTAAGTCCTTTTCATGGATTAAGAAACTGAAGCTGTAAGAAGTTGCATGGCCTGCTTAAGGTCTTAAGGATGGTTAAATGCCAAAACCAGAGTTTTAACTCTCTTCTATGTGCTGTGCTTGTTTTCCTGTAGCACATTTCCTGAGAGCAGCAGGATCTCTAAACATTTTGCCTTTAGCCCAGGACACCCCTCACTTCCTGGTGGCAAACCATTTCTGTAGAGGGGAGCAGCCCACACCGGTTTCAGCTTGGGTGGGATCTGCTGATTCTGGAAACTTCCACCAGCATCACAAGGTCCCCAGTGTCCTTCCACTCCAACAAGCAGAGTAGAGCAGTGATTACCAATGTGGACTTGGGTTTGATAATGACTAGCTGTTTAGTGTTGAGTGAGTTACCCAGCCTCTGAGACTCTTCCCTCAGTTGCACAATGGGAGTGATGTCTACCTCACAGAGCTGTATGGGTTTAACAGCTTTAGTGAGGTGTCATTTACATGCTATAAAATCAATTTAAGTATAAATTTCATTGAATTTGGTAAGCATCTTTAGTGGGGAACTGCCGCCACAACCTAGTTTTAGGACTTTTGCATCACCCCATAAAGTAAAGGGCCTTTTTCAATCCCTAATGCCTACCCTTCCTTGGTCTCAGAAACCATTTGACTGCTTTCTGTTCCAACAGTTTTGCTTTTTCCAGAATATCACGTGGATGGAAACAGTATGTAGTCTTTTGTCTTAGTGTTTTTCACCTAGCATGTTGTTTTGTGGTGCATGCATTTTGTTTGTACCTTGTATCACTAGTTCATCCCTTTTGTTGCTGAAAAGTATTCCATTGTATAACCTACCACATCTTATTTATGTTTGGGTGGTATCTATTTGGGGTTACTATGGACAATGCTGCTACAAATAATCGTATAAATATTTCTGTGGCCATAGGTTTTTTCTTGGGTAGATACCTAGAAATAGAATTGCTGTGCCAAGTAAGTGTATGTTTAATATTATAAGATGCTGTCAAACTTTTCAAAAGTGGCTCTACCATTTTGCATTCCCACCTACAGTACATAGTGTTTCGGTTCCTCCACAACCTCGACAACACTTGGTATTGTCCACCTTTCTAACATGAATTATTCCAGTGGGCATGGAATGGTGTCTCAATGTGGGCTTAATTTAATTTCCTTAATCAATGATGTTGAGCTTCTTTGTGTCTTGTGGACCATTTGTATATCTTCTGTGGAGTATCTGTTCAACTTATATACCTTCTTTTGTGTAGTGTTTATTCATAAAGAAAACTATGTATCTTTTGTGTAAGGTGTGTTCAAATATTTTGCCCAATTTAAAATTAAGTTGTATGGTTACTAACATTACATAAAAAATTTTTCTATGTATTTTAAGTGCTTCCTATATTTTTTGGAAACAAATTTTTCATTAGATATTTCTGCAAATATTTTCTGTCTTTAACTTTTCATTTCCTTACTGGCATGCCTCAAAGACCAAAGTACTTCTAATAAAAGCTGACTTACTAATTTTTTTCTTCCATGACACAATAAACATAAGTCAGAAAAGAAGATACTTTGGGTATCACATCTCAGAAATCTTGCTTAGCCCAAAGTCATGGATTTTTTTTCCTGGGTTTTCTTCTAGAATTTTTAGTTTTAAAATAAGTTCTCATTTAGATTTATAATCTGTTTTGAGTTACCTTTTGAGCATGGTATAAGAATCAAGGTTCATTTTTTGCATGTGGATGGCCAAGTATCCTAGCACTATTTATTGAAAGGATTTTCTTTTCACTATTGGTTTACTTCACCCCTTTGTTAAAAAAAAATCAATTAACCAATAAAATATCTTTCCAAATCCTCCATTCTCTTTCATTGATCTGTATTTCTATTCTTACCCCAATACTCTACTATTTGATTATTTTTATATTGTTTTGAAATCAGGTAGTATATAAGTCCTCTAACTTTGCTGTTCTTCTTAAAAAAACATTTGGTATTGAGGAGAGCACAGGCAGCAACCTCTTTGACCTCAGCCACAGCAACTTCTTCCTAGAAACATTGCCAAAGGCAAG
>JAHRIG010000384.1:0-11448 GCA_020311275.1 Eira barbara
AAGAACTGTTTTCTGAAGGTCATCAAAACTTAACAGAGTCACCAGCATTCTATGTGTGTCTACTGTGGGTGGAAATGAAATCTCACAAAACCAGAGCTATGATAGGGATTGGCTCTAATCCAGAATTTTTCCACTTTCAAATGTGCGAAATTTATATGTTTCTTTTTGATTTGGTGTTTTGCATTTTATATTCATATGTATGTATATGTCTGTGTGTTTATATTTATGGATATATATGTTATTTTTTCAAAGAGAATTACGTTATGTTGCTTTATTCACTAATCCACAGTAGGGTTGGTAATTGATACAGATTTTTTTATATTATACCTTATTCGAGCATAAACTGAGAAGCATTTGCAACAATTAAATGCAATGTGAATTCTATTACACACTAAAATTAGATCATTTGCAACCACTTATTTTTTTAAATTTTATTTTAATTCCACTTAGTTAATGTACAGTGTATTAGTAGTTTCAGGTATACAATGTAGCAATTCAACACTTGCATGCAACAGTTGGGGTTCATTACAAGTGCACCCTTTAATCTTCATCCCCTGTTTAACCTATCCCCTGCACCCTGCCCTCTGATGACCATCAGGGTTTTCTTTAAGGTTAGGGGTCTGTTTATTGGTAAACCTTTCTTGTTTATTTCCCCTTTGCTCCTATGTTTCTTAAATTTACATAGGAGTGACATCATATAGTATTTCTCTTTCTCTGACTGACTTATTTCACTTCCATAATACATTGTAGCCTTATTCATAACATTGCAAATGGTTAGATCTCATTCCATTTTTATGGCTGAGTAATATTAATATCTGTCTATATATATGCACACACACCACTTTGTCTTTAATATAAATGTGAATCTATTTCAGGAATTTGTATACTATTCCACTCATCTCCATATCTATTTTTATGACAGTACCATACTATGTTCATTAGTACACCTTTGTAATATAACGTTAAGACTGGCACTGTGCTGCCTCCCACATTGGTTTATCTTTCAACATTGCTTTCACTTATTAGGGATCTTATTTGTCTCTGGTCAAATTTTAGAATTGCTTCTTTTTTTAAGATTTTATTTATTTATTTGACATAGAGATCACAAGTATGCAGAGAGGCAGGCAGAAAGGGAAGGGAAAGCAGGCTCCCTGCTGAGCAGAGAGCCTGATGTGGGGCTCAATCTCAGCACCCTGAGATCACGACCTGAGCCGAAGGCAGAGGCATAACCCACGGAGCCACCCAGGTGTCCCTAGGATTCCTTCTTCTAACTCTGTGAAAAGTGCTGTTGGTATTTTAATGGGGATTGCATTAAATGTGTAGCTTGTTTGTGTAACATATAATTTTTACATTGTTGTCCTTCTAATCCTGGAGCATGAAATGTCTTTTCATTTCTTCCTGTCAAATTCAATTTCTTTCATCAGTGTTTTATAGTTTCTAGAGTACAAGTCTGTCACTTCTTTGGTGATTTTTATTCTCAGGTATCTTATTATTTTGGGTACAATTGCAAATAGCATTGTCTTCTTATTTCTTCTTTCTGCTGCTTCATTAGTAGTATAGAGAAATGCAGCAGACTTCTGCACATTGATATTGTATCCTGTGATGTTATTGAATTCATTGATCAGTTCTATGTTTTTTTTTTTTTTTTTTTGTTGCTGGGATTTTCAGGGTTGTCTGTATAGAGTATCATGTAATTTGGAAATACTAAATATGTTACATTTTCCTTCCCAATTTGGATGTCTTTTATTTCTTTTCGTTGTCCAATTGCAGGAGAGCCATAGGGCAGGCAAGTCCCCCAAACCAGAGACTTTCCAGAAATCCTCTGACCAATCCCCATTCAATCAAACTTGGCACTAGGGTAACGTGTCAATTGAACAGTGGGGTGACCAGGATCCTTAGGAATCACCAAGACCCTGGACCATGGGCGTGCCCTCTAACCCAGCAGAGAACAGGGCAATTGACTTCTTGGAAAATCAGGACTCCTGGGAGTCTTGAGAATATAAAACCTCTAACCAAACTCTGCACTGCCAAATGAGGATCCCTGCCACAAGGCTGAAGGAGAATCCTCTGAACAAGAGCCCGTCAACCAAGCAGAGCACAAGGTAGTCAAGTCCACAGAATTCCACATTTGCCAGGACCTCCAGGACATAAGCATTTCTAGCCCAGCTTGGCACTGACAAATGAAACTCCTGGACACTGGGATGAGAGGGAGTCGCCTAACTTAGAGCTCTCCAGCTCAGAAGAGCACAGAACAATTGAGTCCTAACCATACCAGACCAAGCAGAAGCCTTCCTCCTGCACCCAGCTCCACATTTGCAATAGAGTCAAATGGACATCTGACTGACTAGAGATCAGGAACCCTTTATCTCAACAGTGGACAGGGCCCTGGTGTCCCCTAGAACACTAGGCCCACCAGGATCACTCAAGCCACAAACTCTCCAATAGAGCTCAGCACCAGCCAAAGGAATCCCCGTGGACACCAAGCTGACCTGGAGCACTTAGATCACGAGGCTTCCAACCCAGCTGAGGGCTGGGTGCAAGAATCCCCTGGAACCCAGTCTGACAAGGAGCCCTCAGAACACAACCACTCCAAAGCAGGAGAGCACATGACAATCAGGTCCCCAGAACACCAGGAGACCTCAGGCTAATAACTTTCCAACACAGCTTAGTACTGGACAAATTAATCACCTGGAGTGTAGAATGAACATGAGACCTCAGAGGATGAGCAGAGCATAAGGCAATCGGCTTCTCAGAACACTAGGATTTCAAGGAGCCCTCTGACCAAAACCCCTCCAACCGGACCAGGAAGTAGACAATTATATTATCTGAAGAGTGGGTCCAGTAGGAGCCTTAAGTTCCAAAGCCCTCCAACCCAACTCTTTACCAGGGAAAGGAGAAACCTGGACACTGAGACAAAGACAGGGATTCTTCTAATGCAGTAGGGAACATGACAATGAATGCCCCAGAGCACGAGGCCCACCGGATACCCTGAGACCATGATACTTCCCACCCCACTGCACACTGGGCAAAAGAGACCCCTGGACACTGAACTGAGTGGAAGTACTCTACCTGGGAACTCTTCAGCCCAACAAAACATAGGGGAATTGAATCTTTACATCATTGCACCAACAGGAAGCTTGAGACTATCCAACTCAGCATAACAGTGGGCAGAGGAATCTCTTGGACACCAGGATGACAGGACTCCCTCTGAGTGGGACCCACCAACCGAGCAGACAACTGGCAATTGATTCCCTAGAACACCAGGCCCAGTGGGAGATCTGGGACCCTACATCCTCTGTATCAGCTTGGCACTGTGCTGAGTATCTCAGACACCAGGCTAAACAGGAGATCTCTGACCCACAACCCTCCAACTCAGTAGAGCACAGGACAATTGGGTCTCTAGAACACAGGTTGACTGGGAGACCTCTGGTCATGACTCCAACTTAGCAGTGCAATGGCCAACAAGTCCCTAGAACACTGTGCTGACTGGAAGCCCTTTAACCAAGGTAACAGAAGGGCAACTGAGTCTCCAGTGCTCTGAGGTGGACTTCCCCCTATGATCCTTGTAGATTTTCACATGGATACCTTTCCTATTTTAGGCAGTTCTCCTTAGGAGAAAAGGGTGTCATGCCAAAAAGAGGAGGCACACAAAACTTTTGAAGAGTTTGAAATATGACTCATAGCAGAAGATTAGCTTGGGGGCTGGAGGGAATTGTAGAAGAGACCTCTGGCCCTGAGGACTGAGGAGTCATTGGCTCAGGTTGTCCAGATGAAGGAAAGTTTCTCTAGCTTGGAAGGAGAGGGCAAGACCTTAAAAACAGGATAAGTAGTGGGTGAGAGGCAGGCTCAGGTCTGTGAAGTGGGGAGATTCTCTGGGTAAATGAAGGACTTGCTGGAAGTTTTTGCCTTCTAGGAAATGTCCATGTGATGTTCCTGCACCCACACATTCAAGATGGCAGAAAAGTAGAGCTGGGAAAAGTGTGGTATGAGTTTTAGTATTTATCAGGGGATAAAATATAATTTAAAACCAGCATTTCATGGGGTGCCTGGGTGGTTCAGTGGGTTAAGCCTCTGCCTTCAGCTCAGGTCATGATCTCAGGATCCTAGGATTGAGCCCGCATTGAGCTCTCTGCTCTGCAGGAAGCCTGCCTTCCCCCACCTCTCCCTGTCTCTCTGCCTACTTGTGATCTCTCTCTGTCAAATAAATTAATAAAAATCTTTAAAAGATAAAATAAAACCATCATTTCAGAATTAGTAATTTACAAGAAACAACTGCTCGGTGATTGTGATGTTCAGCCTGCCTTATATTCTCTACTGTGCTTTATAAATAATCACATTCTCCTGTTGGTGGCCAAGCTCCACATCTATGAGAAGTGTCAGTGAATTATGCAGAGCTGACCTGAGCACCACCTTCCTTTCCCCATTATCAATCAGAATCCTGAGTCCTAGAAACCAAGGTCAGCAACTGAGGTGAGCCCCATTCTTATTGGAAGGAAATGATGAGCTGTATGTTCATAGGTAGGTATGTCAGGAAAAATGATTTTTGTCACAAGCCCTACCACTCACTCTGTGGCAAACTTGAGTTTGTACCCTGATGTGAAGTTATAAAAGCCCTAGCCACCACAGCAAGTATTTCCTGACTACATGTCCCTGTGCGATGCAGGCATTTGGAGAGTAAATGTGACAAGAAAATGAGGGAATCAAGGTGAAGGGAGGCCAGAGGCATGCACAGTTCTCTGTCTCTGGGTGACTTCCTATGGGGCGAGGGAGGCAGGTACAGGCTGGAGTGAGCATGCTGGAGTGTGGGCTCTCTGGTATGAGCCACAGAATCACTGAGAACATGATTGAGATACATAAATTCCTACTGGCTGCTGCAGGTAAAGGGATGGATGAACAGAGTAAAGCAAAGAAGGAGACAGGTACATTGGGAAAAGGTGCATATGAAAAACTCAAGGTTGTCTGTGGATAGGGAAGAAGGTGACTACCTCTAATAGGCAGAACTGACATTCTGACATACATTGGACAGAAGAAAGGAGCAAAGTAAATTTCCTGGTTTGTCTTCTCCCTGAAGACTGCCCATTTCGCTTCAAGGGATGATGTGGAAGCACAATGAATTGTGGATACCAATGAGCTAAGGTCTGCCTGTGGCCATAGCTGAGGTGGAAGAGATCCTAGAGCCATGGTCCCTTGGGGTAGTTCAAGGCACTCTGCTCATAGCACCAGGGCATCAAACAATGGAAGCCAAGAAGGAGGTGTCTCTTGGAGAAAAGAAAAAAATGAGGGCAACTTGGGAGGACAGAAGTTAGCGTCTTTAAGATGGATGTTGTCTGAGCTTACAGGAGGGCTGCCACTTTCAGGAGCCAGTGGGGAGGCCGGTGGCATCCAGATCACTTTATTTGAAGGAGAAATGGATCAGTTGTGTGATCCCAGAGCTGTGAACCTCCAGGAGTCAACAGTTCAGACCCCATTTACTCCACACATGTATTTATGGCCACAAAGTCTCCTGGAGGTGTTGAGCCCCACTTGTGGGGTGTGAGGCAGGTTTACACCAGAACCAGGGATGGTTCTCTATTCCTTCATCTTTAAAATGTGGACAACATTAGGGTGATGGTTTTGTGACCAGGATGCAGGAAAAGGAACAGTGCTAGAGGAGGTCTACAAGAGCAGGGGACAGATCCTGTCCAGAGGAGGGAGGGGAGGGTGTGATCTAGGAATTTACCCTGCACTTTCCTTCCCAAACACAAAATGTCAGCTCTGGGAGAATAGCAGTCTGGGTGCTGCCTCTGTCCCGTCCCACACCTGGCCTTCTCTGATCTTTCTGTACAGTACATCACAGTCCAGCATGTGCCCAGTCACAGACCAGGGCCAGACCTCTCTTACCTCCTACACTGATGCTTAACACACACACACACAACACACACACACACGTTAGGGAGTCACGTGGGGATTGATTGCTTTAGGGAACTCTTCTGAGCTGTGTGGCCTGGAAGGCCACTATTACAGGCAGGGAGGGATTTGGGTACATTTATAGGTTCACAGGAAGCTTCAGATATTCAGAAATGTCCCATTACAGGCACTTTTGTCATATTTCACCCCAGGGTAACACCCTACATCATTGCAGAGCACTATTAATACCAGGAACCTGACAGTGGTATGATGGACATGTCTACTTTTTTCAGTTTGTCATGTACATTCATATATTCTTCAGCACAATCCAGATATGGAAGTACTCCATCAACAAAAAGATCACCCTCATGCTACCCACCTGAGGTAGCCTGCCCCTACCGTCCCAGCCCACGGAAATCACCCCATTGCTTTACATTTTGGGAGTGTTGGCATTTTGTTACATGAGGTGATTCCTACAGCTATGAACTGTGACACTGGGTTTTTGTTTGTTTTCACTCAAGCTAATATCCCGGGATCCATTAATGATGTTCTGTGTGTCAGAACATTATGGCTTTTTATCAATGAGTTGGGTTGCCTAGTATAGAAATGCCACAGCTTTTTCAGTCAGTGACCTTTTGAGGGATATTCTGATTGTTTTCAATCTTTGGAGACTATAAATAATCCTACACTGAATATTTGTGCACAGGGTTTTGTGGGATCTTAGATTTTATTCTCTGCGATGAAGATCCACGAGGGTGAGTGATTGCTGGGTTGTAGCATTGATGTTTCATGTTAGTAGAACCTATCAAACTCTTACCAGAGTAGATGTTCCATTTACATTCCCACCAGCAATGTACGAAAGCTGGGTCTTTCCAACATTTGGTGTTTTAGCTGTGTTTTATAATAGCCTGCTGTCCTAACAGGTGGGTAGTAGTGATTACTCAGTCAGGTTTTCATTTACATTTCCCTCATGGCTCCTGATGTACAGGTTTTCCTTGTGCTTATTTGCCACCTTCATATTCTCTTTGGTGGGAGTGGCATGAGCTTCAGGATGTCTATTACCTTTAAATAGTTGTATTTGAATGCAGAAAGAGAGTTTCTGGATCTCTGTAATGCACGACTCAGGATCATAGTCACCACGGCAGTGCACTAGACAGTGTTTTCTCCACATGGTGGTCAGGGGTCTCTATGGCTCTGAGGATGTGGTAGTGAACCATAGGGAACTGACAGCACAACATGCCTATCCTAGTTAAAATTGTTCACACACACTGACTCCTCTAGAACTCAAGGCCAGCCACTGAGGTGCTTTCAATCTGATAGAATGGAAAATGGAAGCAGACTGTCTACACACAGGTGTTCTGCTTTCTGACCCAAGAACTCATAGCCTTTGTGACAAAACTTGGCTCCAAACTTTGGCATTCAAAGTCTCTGCAACAAGCACATTCACATCCCATTGGCCAAAACAAGTAATACAAACATAGCCATACCTTTCAAAAAGAAAGGTAAATGTGGTCCATTGGAAGGGCTATGTCCATGAAGGAAGGTGAAAAAATGGGGACAAATAATATAATTTACTTTACTTTCTTGGCCTATTGTCCCCTAAACAGAAGGATTTAATTTATTCTGTTTTTCCAGTACCTACCTCCTTGCCTGGCATTAGCAAATGAAGCCATGAAGCTTGAAGGAAAGAGTATGAGCAGATTTGTTCTAAATATGTTTAGGGCTCTAATTCTTTTCATTTTGGATCCAGGAGGATTTAGGTTGTCATCCAAGCATCCTCTTTTGTAGCTCAGGATTTTGAGTAGTAGCATCTATAACAGCAAAATTAAGAACAGACCATATTTCTTGAGTCTTTATCATGTGCCAGAAACCCTGGTAAGGGTCTAAGGTTTCTGATGTCATTTCAATCTTCAAACACATTTATGAAGTATGCATTGCTGTCTCCATGCTGTGGATGAGTGGCTGAGAATCAGAGAGATTCATGAATGTACTGTCACAGAGCTCGGAGGAGATGGAGTTGTGATGTGAACACAGGCCTTCTAGGCTCTGTAGCCTCCTTTCATGCACTGTGCTATAGCACCCCTATCTGCTAAGGTAAGCCCAACCAATCTCACATTCCCCATCTGTAATATAGGGACACACGAGAGCATGACCACTCTGTAGAATTGTTACCAAGTTCACAGGAAAAATCCTATATCCACTGCCTGATCCAGTGAAGCTTGCACTCTGGGAACTCAGCAATTTTTAGATCCTTCTATGCTTTCCATTTCATGTCTGACTCCCTGGTGCAAGATTGATGGAAACATTCCTCAGGACATCATGCTCACAATCTACAGTTATAGCATTGTTAAACCTACCCAAGTCAACCACAAAGACCCTCCTATGCCCTCCACTAAAATTTTCTCCATAATCAAACCATTAGCAGTGGATTTATAAAAAGCTTGGGACTATTTCCCTTGGCTACTAAAGGTATTCATGACCCTTGAGGGATTCTGAAGTTAGCCTCCTCCCAAAAAGGATTTATAGAGAAGGCTTGAACCAGGCACATTCATGTCTCAGTTGAGCAGGTGGAGGGAAAGCAAGCAAGTGGCAAGCAAGATGCCAGAGTTGACTGTGAGGTACTAAGCTCAGGATCAGGGTGGGTTTTCTCAAACTCTGCTTAGAAATTTCAGGCATCCTTTCTCCTTATGTCCTCCATATTATTCCTTATGTTCCACAAGTAAGTGAAACCATATGAACATTGACTTTCTCTGCTTGACTTCTTTCACTCAGTAAAATCTCCCCCAGTCCCATCCACGTTGATGCAAAAGTTGGGTATTCCTCCTTTCTAATGGCTGAGTAATATTCCATTGTATATATGGACCACATCTTCTTTATCCATTTGTCTGTTGTAGGGCATCTTGCCTCTTTCCACAGTTAGGTTATTGTGGACATTGCTTCTATGAACATTGGGGTACATATGACCCTTCTTTTTACTACATCCGCATCTTTAGGGTAAATACCCGGTAGTGCAATGGCCTGGTCATAGAGCAGCTCTATTTTAATTTTTTGAAGAATCTCCACACTCTTTTCCAAAGTGGCAGCACCAAGTTACATTCCCACCAACAGTGTAAGAAGGTTCCCCTTTTTCCCCATTCCCTCCAACATTTGTTCTTTCCTGCCTTGTTAATTTTTGCCATTCTAACCAGTGTAAGGTTGCATCTCAGTGTGGTTTTGAATTTCCATGATGGCTAGTGATGATGAACAGATTTTCATCTGTCTGTTAGCCATCTGTATGTCTTCTTTGGATAAGTGTCTGTTCATGTCTTCTGCCCATTTTTTTACTTGATCACCTCGTTTTATTGAGTGTTGATATTGAGAAGCTATTTATACTTCTTGGATATCAGCCCTTTTTCTGTAGTGTCATTTGTGAATATTCTCTCCCATTCCATGGGTTGCCTCTTTGTTTTGTTGGCTGTTTCCTATACTGTGCAGTATCTTGGTTTCTTGACGAAATCCCAGAAATTCATTTTTGCTTTTGTTTCCCTTGTCTTTGGAGAAAGGGGAAATCGGAAGGGAGAGGAACCATAAGAAAGTGTACACTCTGATAAACAAAGTGAGTTTTTTAGAGGGAAGAGGAGTGAGAGGTTGGGTGAGACTCCTGGAGGGTATTAAGGAGGATACATATTGCATGGAGCACTGGGTGTTATACATAAAAATGAATCACGGAGCACTACATCAAAAACAAATGATGTATTGAATGGTGACGAATATAACAAAAACAATTTTAAAAAGAAGTTTCAGAAATTGAGGGTGGGAGGTGCAGTTTGTCTGCAAATTCAAGGGACATTTGTTTTGCAGAGCATGGTGTTGGATTAGAGGAAGGAGAAACATTTAATGAGCACCTACTCAGTGCCAGGCAACTTGGACTATTGAGGTTATTTGATCCTGAAGGAAAAATTCTGTTCAACAGTCAGGAAATAGAGTCACTGAAAAGTGAAATAACTTTAGCAAATTTATAAAGATAGGAGTCCAATATGGGGACCTAACTCACCTCACCTAAGGTGAGAACTGAATTCACCTCCTCCAGGGACACAACAAATATATGACTATTTATAGAACACATCCTCCTGAGGAAGAACTGAGGGCAGCCTGAACAGCTTCTGCACAGCAGAACACAAAGAGACAGAGTCATCCTAACCCAGGAACCACCCCTCAGCAGTTTGCCAACTGTAGTGGGAGGGATAGTTCTCTGGGTTGTAAGCTCATTTTTCTGCCTTGGGACATGGAAAAGAAGGTGCAGTTCAGAGAGCAACCAGAATGTGAAGGATCCACTCTGAGAGCACCCCCCCCACCAATGGGGAGAAGTGATGCTGGATCTCCTTCTGTGTTGTGGCACTGGCAAGAACCATGGTCCACATTCCACTCCAGTTTGATAGTATGGACAGAAGCAAGGGTTTGAGCACCCTAGCCAGTGTACCACCTTGATGAGCCATGGGTCCCCTGCCTACTCAATCCCAGCTGTGCCAACAGGGCAGCCCCAGCATGGCACACACTCGGATGCTGCTGGTCAGCATTCACTAGAGCTCCAGACATCACACTGAGGTGACACAGGTGCTAACCTCCTGAGAACACTCCAGGCCTGCTGTCCCTTTATTAGAGCACCCCTTGCATGGATGGCTATGTGATTCCATGGGCATGTCTGCTTAAGCTCCAGCTGCCTTGACAAGGAGCCCCCTATGTGGAAAGCCTAGGACCCCACAGCCCACACTCTGTCAGGACATCAGTGTGCTGAAGTCCATGGGACATACCAGATTTCACCCACTTGAGCTTCAACCATCTTGCTAGTAGGTCCTGTGCACAGAGAAACTCCTCCCCATTCTGAATCCACCTCAGCTACAGCTAGCCTTCCAAAGAGTCTTCTCTACAGAGACACCTGGGACACTCCTGCCCACACCCACTTCATTTGCAGGTATCCAGCCAGGCTACCCCCTGTGCAGAGCACCACAGAAAACCTCAGCTCCTGATACATCTCCACTATAGCCACCCTTTGCACAAAAAGCCCTGTGACAGCAGTCAGCTTCAGCTAACCTGCCTGAGTGACCTTGGTGTGGAGATACATACACCCCTATACCGTTAGACTTATAATATCTAAGCTATGGAAACAACCCAGGTATCCTCCCAGGGATTTATGAATAAGGTCTTCCCTTCAGCCAAACCACCAACTCCATGCCTGCCTAGCTCTTATGACTCCACCTGCACCTCACAGACAGTCCCAGCCCAAAACCCAGTGCCTATGCACCCCACGGGCTCTCCAGCACCTCCATGTTCACATACTCCATAACAGTTCCACAGACTTCCCACCACCCCAGGGCCTTGCACTCGGCCTACACTCCAGGGAGTCTGATCCCACACCCTGATTCCCCCACATCCCTGGGAAGAAAAGAGTACCTGTAGATCCTGGTCCTCCTCCTTTTTGGCAGCAGCAGGCTGCAGCCCCTGGACCATGAATACAGGATGTGGGAGAAATTCCAGTTGGAAGAAGAAGCACGAGATTCAGAAAATGGGTTTTCATGCACTTCA
>JAHRIG010000389.1:0-117797 GCA_020311275.1 Eira barbara
GGTACTCAGGCTTCAGTCCGCAGAAGCCCGCTTTCCAAACTCTCCAGGCGGGGGAGCCCTGAGCTTCGGCCCACCGTTGCATCTCATCGTAGGAGGAAAGCAGGCCTTTTGAACTGAGCGTAATCCGGAGAGCCGGAGACACCAGCATGCTTTCCTTGCGCCACATCCGCATTAGGTGCCCCCCAGGACCAGGATCCAGGAGGCTGACGATGCTGCAGACACAAGCCCTCTACTCAGCCTTAGATATAGGCCACGTCAGCTTGGGCAGATCAGTCCCGCCATGCCCCGTTGGCTTAACCCTAACCCTAGGCTGCTTCCTCAGACTTCTATACCCAGTGGCCTGGCCCGACAGCCCTGCATTTTGTGGACTCCTTATTTCCAACGTCGCACTCTGGGCGCCCCCCATGGGGAATCTGTGACATTTGGCCCCCTGTCGAACCCTCCTGACGGGGGAAACCTACATGCTCCACTACAGACACACACACCTACGGAGGACACCCACACCAAAATCCCGGAGGTAGTCCGACCGCCCGACCAGTGCCCTTAACGCAGCCCTTCCCAGAGCCTCATTTGGCACTGGCACATCAGGCCTGCCATTGTCCCAGGAGCAAACCCTAACCCTAGGTTGCGTGTTCAGGACCTGGACCCCAGAGGCCTGACACCCAATTCCTCTCATGCATGGCAGCCTCCAACCGACGGCAGGACTCAGCCTCTCAGCCAGGCACAAACTCTTTCATTGGCTGCCATCTACGACCCTTGGAGTGCTAGAAAACAGCATGCTCCCCTGAGGCCATTCCCGCTCCCTGGTCCCTGAAGGCCCCAAACCCAGGGCCTGAGGAGTCTCCTGAGTCCCGCCCTCAACTAGGGCTTGGGGGAAGCCATGACTGTGTAGCCAGATCTGACGCTACTTGCCACTATGACATAACCCTGACCCTAACAATAGCCCTAAACCTGATCCTCGACCTGAACCCAAGCCCAGCTTGGGGGCTCAGGCTTCTGTCCACTGAGGCTTACTTCCCAAACTCTCCAGGCGGGGGAGCCCTGAGCTTCAGCCCACCATTGCATCTCATCCTAGGAGGAAACCATGCCTTTTGAAATGAGCTGAATCCTCAGAGTGGGAGACTCCTGCATGCATCCATTGCGCAACATCCACGTTAGGCGCCCACCAGGACCAGGAACCGGGAGGCTGACGAGTCTGCAGACACTAGGCCTCAACTCAGCCTTAGGTAGTGGCCACGTCATCGTGGGCAGATCGGGCTTGCCATGCCCCGTCGGCCTAACCCTAGCCCTGGCTGCTTCCTCAGACTTCCGTCCCCTGTGGCCTGGCCCGGCAGCCCTACAGTTTGTGGACTCCTTATTCCCAACTTCGGACTCTGGCGCCGCCCGCGTGCAAACTGTGCCGTTTGGACCCGTGTAGAACCCAGCCGGCGGGCGAAACCTGCATCCCCCACTACAGACACCCACACCCACGGAGGACACCCACACCAAAATCCCGGAGCCAGATGGACCTCCTGACCAATGGCCTCAACTCAGCCCTCCGCAGAGCCTCATTTGGCACTGGCATGTCAGGCCTGCCATTCTCCCAGGAGCAAACCCTAACCCTAGGTTGCGTTTTCAGGACCCGGACCCCAGAGGCCTGACACGCAATTCCTCCCATGCATGGCAGCCTCCGACCGACGGCAGGACTCAGCCTCTCAGCCAGGCGCAAACCCTTTCATTGGGTGGCATCTACGACCCTCGGAGTGCTAGAAAACAGCATGCTCCCCTGAGGCCATTCCCGCTCCCTTGCTCTCTGAAGGCCCCAAACCCAGGGCCTGAGGAGCCTCCTGAGTCCCGCCCTCAACTCAGGCCTTGGGGGAGGCCATGACTGTGTAGCCAGATCTGACGTGCTTTGCCCCTGTGAAATAACCCTAACCCTAACAATAGCCCTTACCCTGATCCTCGACCTGAACCCAAGCCCAGCTTGGGGGCTCAGGCTTCTGTCCACTGAGGCTTGCTTTCCAAACTCTCCAGGCAGGGGAGCCCTGAGCTTCAGCCCACAATTGAATCTCATCCTAGGAGGAAACCAGGCCCTTTGAAATGAGCTGAATCCGCAGAGTGGGAGACACCTGCATGCATCCCTAGCGCCACATCCACGTTAGGCGCCCACAGGACTAGGAACCAGGAGGCTGACGAGCCTGCAGACACAAGCCCTCAACTCAGCCTTAGGTAGAGGCCACATCAGCATGGGCAGATCCGGCCTGCCATGGCCCGTCGGCCTAACCCTAACCCTAGGCTGCTTCCTCATACTTCCGTCCCCAGTGGCCTGGCCCTGCAGCCCTGCAGTTTGTGGACTCCTTATTCCCAACATTGCACTCTGGGCGCCCCCCACGTGCAAACTGTGCCATTTGGCCCCTGTAGAACCCTCCCGGCGGGTGAAACCTACATCCCCCACTACCGACACACACACCTACTGAGGACACCCACACCAAAATCCCTTAGCCATACACACCACCCGACCAACGCCCTCAACCCAGCCCTCCGCAGAGCCTCACTTGGCACTGACGCATCAGGCCTGCCATTCTCCCAGGACCAAAGTCTAACCCTAGGTTGGTTGTTCTGGACCCGGACTCCAGGGATCTGACAGCCAATTCCTATGTGTTGCCAGATCCGACATGCCTTGTCCCTAAGACATAACCCTAACCCTATTCATAACCCTTATCCTAACCCTAAACCTGACCTGAAGCCCAGGTTGGGTGCTCAGGTGTTCCTCTTCAGAGGCTTGGTTCCCAAACTCTCCAGATGGGTGTGACCAGAGCTTCACCCACAATTGCACGTGATCCCAGGAGGAAACCATGCCCTTTGAAATGAGCCAAATCCACAGAGCGGGAGACACCTGCATGTATCCCTTGGTCCATATCCATGTTAGGCGCCCACCAGGACCAGGAACCAAATGTCAGGCGATCCTGCAGACACAAGCCCTCAACTCAGACCTAGGAAGAGGCCACATCAGTGTGGGCAGATCAGGCCAGATCCGACACGTCTTGTCCCTAAGACATACGCTTAAACCTAACCCTAACCCTCACACTAACCCTAACCCTAACACCTAACCTGACCTTAGGCCCAAGTTGGGTGGCGAGGCTTTCTTCCTCAGGGGCCTGGTTCCCAAACTTTCCAGATGGGAGAGCCCTGAGCTTCACCCCACAATTGCACCTGATCCTACGTGGAAACCATGCCCTTTGAATTGAGCAGATCCGTACAGCGGGAGACACCTGCATGCATCCTTTGGGCCACATCCACTTTAGGCGCCCACCAGGATCAGGAACCAGGAGTCGGACGATCCTGCAGACACAAGCCCTCACTTGAGCCCTGGGAAGAAGCCAGGTCAGCCTTGGCAGATCGTCCTGCCTTGCCTTGTCGGCCTAACCCCAACCCTAGGCATGTTCCTCTGCTTCCGTCTGTAGTGGCCTGGTCCAGTAGCCCTGTAGTTTGGGGACTCCATATTCACAATGCAAAAAACACAGACAGAAGTCTGAAGAACCAGCCTAGGGTTAGGGTTAGGCCGACAGAGCATGGCTGGCCCGGTCTGCCCACACTGACGTGGCCTCTTCTTAGGGCTAAGTTGAGGGGTTATGACTGCAGAATCGTCCAACTCCTGGTTCCTGGTCCTGGTGTGCCCCTAACGTGAATGTGGCCCCAGGGATGCGTGAACCCGCTCTGCGGATTCAGCTCATTTCAAAGGGCATGGTTTCCTCCTGGGATTAGGTGCAATTGTGGTATGAAGTTCAGAGCTCCCCCATCTGGAGAGTTTGGGAACCAGGCCAATGAGGACAGAAGCTTGAGCACACAACCTGGGTATCAGGTCAGGTTTTATGTAGGGTAAGGATTAGGGTTGGGGTTAGGGTTAGGCTTATGTCTTAGGGACAATGCATGTTGGATCTTGCAACACAGACGTGGCCTCCCCCAAGGCCTGAGTGAGGGCAGGACTCAGGAAGCTCCTCAGGCCCTGGGTTTGGGGCCTGCAGGGGCCAAGTGAGCGGGAATGGCCTCAAGGGAGCATGCTGTTTTCTACCACTGGATGGTTGTAGATAGCACCCAATGAGACGGTTTGCTCCTGGCTGAGAGGTTGAGTCCTGCCGTCAGTCTGAGTCTCCCATGCATGGGAGGAATTGGGTGTCAGGTCTCTGAGGTCCGGGTCCTAAACACACCACCTAGGGTTAGGGTGTGGTCCTGGGAGAATGGCAGGCCTGAAGTGCCATGTCAAGTGAGGCTCTATGGAGGGCTGAGTTGAGGGCGTTTTTCTGGCGGCCCGGCCGGTTCTCGGATTTTGGTGTGGGTTTCCTGGGATGGTGTGTGTGTCTTTAGCGGGGAAGGAGGTTTCTTCTGCCGGGAAGGTTCTACACAGGGCCAAATGGTACAGTTTCCACGTGGGTGGCACCGAGGGTCAGGCGTTGTTGGAGGGTTCCTAGGCCAGGCCACTGGGGTCGGAAGTCTGAGGACCAGCCTAGGGTTAGGGTTAGGCCGACAGGGCATGGCAGGCCTGAGCTGCCCCTGCTGACATGGCGTCTTCCTAGGGCTGAGTTGAGGGCTTGTGTCTGCAGGATCGTCCGACTCCTGGTTCCTGGTCCTGGTGGGTTCCTAACGTGGAAGTGGCACAAGGTATGCTTGCAGGAGTCTCCCGCTTTTTGGATTGAGCTCATTTCAAAGGGCATGGTTTCCTCCTGGGGTCAGGTGCAATTGTGCGGTGATGTTCAGGGCTCCCCCATCTGGACAGTTTGGGAACCAAGCCTCTGAGGAAGGAAGCCTAAGCACCCAACATGGGCTTCGGGTCCGGTTTAGGTTTAGGGTTAAGGTTAGGGCTCTGGTTAGGGTTAGGGATATGTGTTAGGGACAAGGCCTGTCGGATCTGGCAACACAGACATGGCCTCACCCAAGCCCTCAGTTGAGGGCGGGACTCAGGAGTCTCCTCAGGTCCTGGGTTTTTGCCCTGCAGGGGCAAATAGAGCAGGAATGGCCTCAAGGGAGCATGCTTGTTTCTACCGCTCTGAGCGTCGTAGATAGCACCCAATGAAATGGATTGCTCCTGGCTGATAGCCTGAGTCCTGCTGTCAGTCTGAGGGTCCCATGCATGGGAAGAATTAGGTGTCAGGCCTCTGGGGTCTGAGTCCTGAACCCGCCACCTAGGGTTAGTTTTGGTCCTGGGAGAATGGCAGGCCTGATGTGCCAGTGCCAAGTGAGGTCCTGTGGAGGGCTGAGCTCAGGGCTTTTGTCTGCCGGCCCATCTGGCTCTAGGATTTTGGTGTTGGTGGCCTCTGTATGTGTGCGGGTTAGGGGACGTGGAGGTTTCTCCTGCCAGGAGGGTTCTGCACAGGGCCAAATGGCACAGTTCCCATGTGGGTGGCACCCAGATTCCAGCGTTGTGGATAAGGAGTCCCTAATCTGCAGGGCTACCGGGCCCAATCACTGGGAACGGAAGTCTGAGGAACCAGCCTAGGGTTAGGATTAGGCTGACAGGGCATGGCAGGCCCGATCTCCCTGCGCTGATGTGGCCTCTTCCTGGGGCTGATTTGAGGCCTTGTGTCTGCAGGATTGTCAGACTCCTGGTTCTGTTCCTGGTGGGCGCCAAAATTGAAAGTGGCCCAAGGGATGCATGCAGGTGTCTCCCGCTCTGCGGATTCAGCTCATTTCAAAGGGCATGGTTTCCTCCTGGGATCAGGTGCTATTCTGGGGTGCAGCTCAGGGCTCCCCGATCTGGAGTTTTTTCAAACCAGGCCTCTGAGGTTGGAAGCCTGAGCAACCAAACTGAGCTTCAAGTCAGGTATAGTGTTAGGGTTAGGGTAGGCATTAGGGTTATGGTTAGGTTTATGTCTTAGGGATAAGTCATGTTGGATCTGGCAACACAGACATGGCCTCTCCCATGGCCTGAGTTGAGGGCGGGACTCAGGAAGCTCCTCAGGTCCTGGGTTTTGGGCCTCCAGGGGCAAAGAGAGCGGGAATAGCCTCAAGGGAGCATGCTGGTTTCTACCACTGGGAATGTCGTAGATAGCACCCAATGAAACGGTTTGTTCCTGGCTGAGAGGCTGAGTCTTGCTGTCAGTCTGAGGCTCCCATGTATGGGAGGAATTGGGTGTCAGGCCTTTGGGGTCCGGGTCCTTAACACGCAACCTAAGGTTAGGGTTTGGTCCTGGGAGAATGACAGACCTGATGTGCCAGTGCCAATTGAGGCTCTGGGGAGGGCTAAGTTGAGGGCATTGGTCTGGCTGCCTGTCTGGCTCCGGGATTTTGGTGTGGGTGTCCTCGGAAGGTGTGGTGGTCTTTAGGGGGGATGGAGGTTTCTCTCGCCAGGAGGGTTCTGCACAGGGCCAAATGGCAGTTTCCATGTGAGGGGCACCCAGAATCCGGTGTTGTGAATAAGGAGTCCCCAAACTGCAGGGCTCCCAGGCCAGGCCACTGGGGACGGAAATCTGAGGAACCAGCCTAGGATTTGGGTTAGGCCAACAGGGCTGGCGGGCCCCTTCTGCCCATGCTGATGTGGCCTCTTCCTAGGGCTGAGTTGGGGGCATGTGTCTGCAGGATCGTTAGACTCCTGGTTTCTGGTCCTGGTGTATGCCTAACGTGGATGTGACACAAGGGATGCATGCAGGTGTCTCCCACTCTGCGGATTCAGCTCATTTCACAGGGCTTGGTTTCCTCCTGGCATCAGGTGCACTTGTGGGGTGAAGCTCAGGGATACCCCATCTGGAGAGTTTTGGAACTCGGCCTCTCATGAAGGAAGCCAGAGCTTAGGTTAGGGTTAGTGTTATGTCTTAGGGACAAGGCATCCTGGATGCGGCAACACAGATGGGGCCTGAGGCCCTGGCCATGCTTCTCCCTGCTCAGCCAGTGGCCCTTCCCCTGTGCTTCCCTACCCCAGTGTCGGTAGGCATCCTTGCCCGTGGCACCTGGGTGATGTTAGCTTGAAGGAGGGTCTCGTTTCTGTGTGCCCTCTGTGAGCTATGCAGCCAACACTCTGCTCTCCTCAAATTGGCTCCAACGTAGGCCGGGCTGACAGCTCTGGACAGGGTGAGGGAGCGGCAGCTTTTAGAGTGCTCCTTCTGCCCTCAGAACCAAAGTCTGTGTTTGGATGTGGGTCCTGCTTCCAGGGTTCTGGTTCAGGTTGGGCCGGGGAGGGGGCTGCAGCCAGTTCTCAGGCAGCTGGCCTGGCTGTTGTGTGGCCCGGGTGAGCAGCAGGCCTTCAAGGAGATCCCCAGGCCTCAGCACCCAGCCCCTTCCTTAGGCTTCCCCGCACCACACACAAGGGGCTCATCTTCCTCTCCTCAGGTAAGTGCGATGGTCGGAAAAGGCAGCTGGGCTTCGGCCTTATTTCTTGGAGTTGAGGGCTTAGCACTCTCCCAGGCTCCCAGGCAAAGTTTTGAGAACGCCTCCTTCCCCGTGTGGCTAGCGTGAGAGGGGACCCATGGTCACCTTTCACACAGATGGCTTTCCTCACTGGGAGGCAGTTGGCCTTTTCTGCAAGCGTTTCCACTTGTTCCTGGGCAGCTGCTTTCCCCCCTCAGGGCGCAAAGCGTTGACCTGAGAGAGGCCGGCCACGAAGTCCCCTCACCCTCCCGACGGTCCTCTGGCCATATCCCCAGCACCATGACTCTTCCCATCCACCGAAGTGTTCGCGGACAGAGGCTTTTCCCCGATGAGAGTTGTTCATCAGAGTTCTGGGCCGGCACGCTCCCCCAACTGCCAGGAGGCTGTGCGCACACGGTACTGTCTCCCTGAACAACCCTGTCAGGGCTGTGACGCCTGGTGTACAGTCAGGTCCCTCGGCGTAGTGTGCGGGCCTTCAGCATGTAGGCACACAGGGTGGTGTCTGGCAGATGTCTTCTGGCTGCTCTATGGCAGATGACTTCTAGCTGCCTGGGCAAATGGGAGCCGACGTCGCTCCCCCTACCGTTACTCCTTCTTGGGGCTGAGAGTCTCCCTCTTTCTCCTCTGTGTTTCCTGAGTTTCGAAATGCTTCTGTCTCCATAGACCAGGATGGGCGAGTACTCAGCCGCACTTCACCCCGCTAAGCCAGTGGCCCTTGCCCTGTGCTTCCCAACCCCGGTGTCAGAAGGCGTCCTTGCCTGCATCGCTGAGTGATGTTAGCCCGAAGCTGGGTCTCGCTTTGGCGTGCCATGCCGTCTGCGAGCTATGCAGGCAACACTCTGCTCTCCTCAAGTCTGCTCCAGCGTAGGCTGGGCCAAGAGCTCTGGACAGGGTGAGGGAGCGGCAGCTTTTAGAGTGCTCTTTGTGCCCTCAGAAACGGAGTCTGTGTTAGGCTGTGGGTCCTGCTGCTGGGGTTCATGGTTCGGGTGGCGGCTGGGATGAGGGCCGCAGCCGGTGGTCCAGCAGCTGGCCTGGCTGTTGTGTGGCCCGGGTGAGCAGCAGGCCTTCAAGGAGATCCCCAGGCCTCAGCACCCAGCCCCTTCCTTAGGCTTCCCCGCGCCACACAGAAGTGGCTCATCTTCTTCTCCTCAGGGAAGTGCAAAGGTCAGGAAGGGCAAGGCTGGACTTCGGCCTTGTTTCTTGGAGTTGAGGGCATAGCGCTTTCCCGGGCTCCCATACAAAGTTTTGAGAAGGCCTCCTTCCCCGTGTGGCTAGCGTGAGAGGGGACCCGTGATCGCCTTCCTCACAGATGGCTTTCCACAGCCGAAGGCAGTTGGCCTTTTCTGCAAGCGTTTCCACTTGTTCCTGGGCAGCTGCTTTCCCCCTCAGGGCACAAGGCAGTGACCTGACAGAGGCCGGCAGAGAAGTCCCGTCACCCTTTCCACGGTCAGAAAGCTGTTTCCCGGGCACGGCAACTCTTCCCCTCCACGGACCTCTTCGTGGGCAGAGGCTTTTCCCTGAGGAGAGTTGTTCATCAGATTTCAGGCCCGGCACGCTCCCGTGACTGCCAGGTGGCTGTGCGCACATGGTACTGAATCCCTGAAGGACCTTGTCAGGCCTGTGACGCCTGGTGCACAGTTGGGTCCCTCGGCATTGTGCTCAGGCATCAGCATGTAGGCACACTGGCCAGTTTCTGGGAGATGGCTTCTGGCTGCCCTCTGGCAGATAAATGGGTAAATGGGAGCCAACATCGCTCCCCCTACCGTTGCTCCTTCTTGGGGCTGAGAGACTCCCTCTTTCTCCTCTGTGTTTCCTGAGGTTCGAAATGCTTCTGTCTCCACAGACCAGGATGGGCAAGTACCCAGCCAGGGTTCGCCCTGGTAAGCCAGTGGCCCTTGCCCAGCACTTCCCAACCCCGGTGTCAGAAGGAGTCCTTGCTGACATCACTGTGCATTGTTAGCCTGAAAGCGGGCCTCGCTTCTCTGTGCCCTTTGCAAGCTACGCAGGCAAAACTCCCCTCTCAAGTCGGCTCTGTCGTAGGCTGGCTGAGAGCTCTGGACAGGGTGAGGGAGCGGGAGCTTTCAGAGTGCTCTTTGTGACCTCAGAACCGGAGTCTGTGTTCCGCTGTGGGTCCTGCTGCCTGGTTTCCTGGTTTGGGTGGGGGCCAGGCCAATGCTGCAGCTGGTGGTCCAGCAGCCGGCCTGGCTGTTGTGTGGCCCGGGTGAGTGGCGGGCCTTCTCTGACTTCCCCGGGCCTCAGCTACCGGCCCCTTCCTAAGGCTTCCCCCTCCACACAGGAGCGGCTCATCTTATTCTCCTCAAGGAAGTGCGATGGCTGGAAAGGGCGGCTGGCCTTCGGCCTTGTTTCTTGGAGTTGAGGGCATAGAGCTCTCCCGGGCTCCCCAGCAGAGGTTTGAGAACGCCTCCTTCCTCGTTTGGTCAGTGTGTGAGGGGACCCGTGGTCGCCTTCCTCACAGATGACTTTCCTCACCGGGAGGCAGTTGGCCTTTTCCGCAAGCATTTCCGCTCATTCCTGGGCAGCTGCTTTCCCCCTCAGGGCGCAAGGCGGTGACCTGACAGAGGCCCGCCTCAAAGCGTTGTCACCCTCCCAATGGTCTGAGAGCCATTTCTCGGGCACGGCGACACTTCCCCCTCCACGGACGTGTTGGCGGGCAGGGGCTTTTCCTCGAAGAGAGTTGTTCCTCAGAGTTCAGGGCCAGCATGCTCCCGCGACTGCCAGATGGCTGTGCGCACACGGTACTGGCTCCCTGACGGATGCTGTCAGTCCTGTGACCCCTGGGGCACAGTCGTGTTTCTTAGGTTGGAGCCTAGGGCCCTCAGCATATTTGTGCCCTTCCCACTGTCTATGAGATTGCTTCTGCCTTCTGGGGCATTCATGATCTTATGGAGCTCCCCTCCAGTGCTCCTTCTTTTTTTTGTTTTTTTAAAAGATGTTTTTTATTTATTTGACAGAGAGAAAGAGAGAGATCGCAAGTAGGCAGAGAGGCAGGCAGGGAGAGAGGGGGAAGCAGACTCCCTGCTGAGCAGAGAGCCTGATGCGGGGCTCGATCCCAGGACCCTGAGATCACGACCTGAGCTGAAGGCAGAGGCTTTAACCCACTGAGCCACCCAGGTGCCCCACTCCTTCTTATAGCTGAGAGATTCACGCTTTCTACTCTGTTATTCCTGGTGTTAGAAATGTCTCTCTGTGTGGACCAGGTTTGGCATGTATGAGACCTTAGATTACACGAGGTAAGCCGGTGGCACTTTCCTTGCGCTTCCCTTTTCAGAAGGCCTCTCTACTGAGGGAGCCTGGAGTATGTTAGCCTGAAGTTGTGTCTCACTTCCGCATGCTTCTACAAGATATGTATCCACCATGCCACTCTCCTCACGCCTGCCCAGATGGGGCCAAGGCCAACAGCTATGGTCATGCTGAGAGTGGGAACTTTCTGAAATGGTCTTTGCGCACTCAGAACCAGCTTCCTAGGTGAGATTGTATCTGTTTTCCTTATGCTTCATATCAAGTTTTAAATACACCCTGTCCTCTTTCAAGACTATGTTTGTGGATTGGTGGTTGCTATACAATATTGTTTGAGGTGAAAGGTGCTTTCCCAACAGACTTTTTACTCGCTCACAGTGATGTACATGACACATTCCTCAAGCTTTCACACACTGTTTTGAAAATGCTGTCTTCCCGATCAATGCCTTTTCTGGTAACAGTTTACAAAATAGTGTTGCTTCTTAGCCTTATGAACCCCACATACTTTCTGGCTTCTCATTTTAGTTTGGAAATGAGATCTGTCTCCATGATGGGAGACATGCCTTGAAAAATCCATTCGACATGAACTAGTTCCTCAGAGTCCAATATATGTTACTTACCATGCGCTGCAGCACAGACTTCAGGTAAAACTCACAGCTTCCTGTCAGGTGATAGTGGAAGGATTGTTTCATGACAGGAATCCTTCTCATAAGTCCAGACAGGTCTCTTTGCTGAGCTGTCACAGAGACATCGCCAAGGGCTTCCATCTACATGAACGATATTCATGGAAACTGCTTTACTAATGGGAAAGCGTCTTAGAGTTAATACATGGCACTTTGCTTAGGCTTCTTCAAGTACATTTGAAATCGATTCTGTCTTCATGAAGCAAGGTTCTTGTGGAATAACACTTTGCCACCTTCGGGAGAGATGTTAGCTGAAATGCCTTTTCTCTCCTTTGTTGTTTCTTAGAGTTACATTTGTTGCAATTTACTTACCCTCTACGTGAAATCAGGTATTTGTTGAACTTAACCTTCTGCACACACTTTGGCTTCCTATTGAGATTATTTCAGTTTTCCTTATGTTTCATACACACTTTTGAATACACTTCTGTCCTCTGGCAAAAACATGTTTGTGGATGGACGGTTTCTTTAAGTGTTGTTTGAGTTGAAAGGTGCTTTCTCAACAGACATGTTTTTCACTCACCGTGTCATTGGTGACACATTCCTGAAGCTTTCACACACTGTTTTGAAAATGCTTGTTTCCCGGATGGATGCCCTCTTTGGGTAACTGACTTTCTCTATAGTGTTGCCACAACTCTACCACTCACCCGTGCCTCACATCTCCACACTCTTACCACAGAAACTCAACATATTGGTCTCACACACACACCAGACACATGCCAAGCGCACACACAGAAACCACAGAGAACCACTAAACACATTAATACTTTACACAGTATAATGCACACCGCATATGCAACATAAATACCAGCATATATGGCATACACATGTCATATAACAACACACACCACATGTATACGAGAAACTCACAATACTTCAACCACAGAAAAGCAGGTCAAACATACACAACACACACACCAGACACAACCCACAATACACCATGCACACCATGCATCTCCCACCAACATACGACATATGGATCACATAGAAGGACAGCACAGACACACAGACACACTCACCACACACACACCATCCATACAACACACTCAGACCACACATACCACACGAAACCATACTGAACATACACCATGAGCAGTGCACACAAATAACCCATGCATAACATATACACCATAAGGACACTGCATGTATATCATACACACACACCACACATACCCCACCCATACACACTACACAAACACCAAAACTACACCTTACAAAACACATCTCCAACACACACAAACCACACATATAACACAAAAAACACAAAATACCTACACACCACTCAAGAACTGCACACACACATACAAACACACCACACTTCTACACAGCTACACCCACATATGCAACAACTTACATATACCATCCTAATACCACCCGATCGCGGAATGCCTACCAGACTCACATCACACTCAAGAAATGCTGTCTTCACACGCACCCATACACCACACCACACTGTGCTCATATAATGACCATAGGCAGACAGCAACACACACACGCCCACATGAACACACACACACACACACACGCACACACACACACAAGCCTGCTTAGTTCTTGGATGGCTGGTGTCAGCCTGCTCCAATCCTCCCAGCTTGTCTCCCTCACCCAGCTGATTGACATGCCTTCATTATGAAGAGAAGATCGTTCACCCATGCACAGAACACATCATGGCATGGCCTGCCCAGTAAGAGGCCTTGTGTTTACTACTACACCAAGTCCCAGTGAAACACACTTGAGAGTCGCCCCCCATGCAAAGCACTCCTGCTATCCCTGCACCACTCCCACTGTATTTACTGATGGGAAAGACAGGAAAAAGAGCCAAGGCCAGAAACTTTCTCTCTCTCTCTCTCTCTCTCTCTCTCTCTCTCTCTCTCTGTCTTGGCAACAAGAATTGAGGCCTCAGGCTAAGGCTGACAGGGCTCCGAGGTGGAGCCATGGAGGTTCCCTTGGCCCAAGCCCACAGGTGTTTCTTATTCCTGATCTGGTTAGCTCACTAGCAAATGCTGCTCATCACTTCATTTTCAACATGCTCACATTCTCATCTCTACTGAAGAACTCTGGTCCTCTGTGTCATTTCCATGCACTGATTCATCCATCCTTAGTAGGTTCAGCCTTGAGGCCATTCAATAGTCTCTACTTTCAACTGTATCTGAGCAATAGTCTCTACTTTCAACTGGGAGTCTGGCCAACTCCCTGGGCCTGTGCTTCATGTTTGGCCACAGGATTCCTTGCAGTTTGGCTCAGGAGTATATGGATATTGGGAGGCATAGAAGATTTTAATAGGTCAGCATCGGATGTTTGTGTGTAGGCTGGGCCAGAGGTTTTGAGAGGTTGCTGCAGCACAGGGAAACAAAGTTAAACCTCTTGCCAGATATACTCATTCCCATGGGAATGGAGAATGTCCACCCTCCTGGGAGCCGCCACTTCCTGACAGCATATGGGAGAAGAATGAGGCACAAACAAGTCAGCTGCAAGAGAAAGGGAGAAGGGGAAAACAGTAGAAAAGTTTGTTGCCCCAAACAACTCCTCAGACCCGTTTTTATTAGATATAGACAGTAATCAACAAAGGAGACTAAGAAGGCTAAACATTAATCATATGCCTCATAGATAAACAAGAAGGAAGGCAAAATATGTCTGGTCAGACAGTATAAAGTTTACAGTTGAGCAAGCACATTCAAAGGACTTACCTGATTAGCCACAGGTGCCCAGGGGAGAAAACGGGAAAATGAAGCAGGCGGCATTCTGCCCTGAGTGAGCCGGGCATCCCCAGCTGCTAGGCTTCAAGGACGTATATCGTCCTCTCCCCCAAAGGCCTATTGCCAGTAGGTGTTTTTCTTAAAGCTATATCTAAACATGCATGGTAACATGCATGGTAATTTCTCATGGGTTATATTTTAAGTAAAACATTGTTCTGAGGGACAGTTACATTTCCCCCTTTAGGTTTGTGCAAAAGTAGGAAAGTCGATTTTGCAACTTCTTGATCCATCAGTCATTGGAGGGATTTTTGCGTGCATCTGAGGACTAAGCATAAAAAGATTATTGCAATAAAAAAAAAATCATTCCACCTCTAAGACCAAGAGCAGTTTGTTTGGTCTGAGTAAAAGGGTTTAAATTAGACAGAATATTGTTAATCCTTTGTGCAAAACTCACTCCTAGAACTGATTGTAATGATGAGTGAGTAATGCCTCGATTAGTGTCTTGAGGTCATTTAATATCTAAAGTTAGATTATCACCATAATGATTGGTAATATGATGGCGAATTTTGCTCCAAGATATTTCTGATTCATTATAGGCATGGGGAGTAACACAGAAGGAAGAAACATTACAGTCACATAAAATGTGAAGCCTAGGCTTTATATTTTGGCTGCTTCTAAGTGAGAGATTCTTTCATCTAATTTTTGATCTATGATTATTTGTTGATTCTAAACTTTGCTAGCATTCTCGTGCCACTTTTGTACAAATTGTGTGTTTTGTACAGTTCGATGCAAGGCTATTCCTGCCTCAGTAACTGTAGCAGTAAGGGCTATAATTCCTAAAATAGCTATTATAAGCAACCCAAGAAATATTTTTGTTCTATGGACCCAGTCCTTCAAAACTGTTAAACATACATGCATATTTGGAGAGCTTTCCCAAACATGGTGGTGTTAAACCAGTAAGCAGATGCCTATTCTTCTTCTACCTATGAGAAAGATAGAATTATCTGTATAAACATTCTCATCTACACAGGTGAACATTTTACATCTGGGACAGTTTATTTCTCTATTGTTATGATTAAAAGTCATTTTTCCAATAACAAAAACATAGGGATCTCTAACACATGCTCTTACCCATTCTTCTTTCATCAGGAATAAAGGAGAAGGCATTGTTATCAGACTGATAAATGTAAGAGCCATTCCAAACTCTTATGTGATTTAAAGCGTGGTGACCTTCCATAAATTCTTTTGTCTTTTATGATAATTAACAAAAGGGGATGGTGCCGAAAGTCCTTGCCCATGCCAGGCCAGAGGCCCATCTCCTGAGGTTAAGGTTTATGGTAAAATGAGATAATCAAAAACTTGTCATTGTATTTATTTATTTATTTTAAAGATTTTATTTATTTATTTGTCAGAGATAGAGAGCGAGAGAGCACAGGGAGACAGAGCGGCAGGCAGAGTCAGAGGAAGAAGCAGGATCCCTGCCGAGCAAGGAGCCTCATGTGGGACTCGATCCCAGGATGCTGGGATCATGACCTGAGCCGAAGGCAGCTGCTTAACCAACTGAGCCACCCAGGCATCCCTAAAAACTTGTCATTTTAAATTTCGATGAGAGGAGCAGGGTCTCCCAGTCCAATTGGTGACTGCCATCCCCTTAGGGTAAAAGTCCCATACAATTCTGTAGGAATCATTAATAATGATACTGAGGTGAGAAGCTCAACAATCTTCCCATAAAGGGCGAATTTCCTCATCAGACCACATTTGTGTCAGTTTGTATCCAGGAATGGGGGTTCTGCTGTGCTATAGCTAGGACTCAGATATTCATTGGCTAGGAATCCTTTAGTGGAGAGTAAATGTAACTGAACTTTAATCAGATAATTATTAGTAGGAAAGTCCACCAGCATCTTTGGTCATCAGGGATAATTGGTCATTACTGATACATATTGGTCTATTTTGATATCCTAAAATAAGATTAATGTTTGTGCCCTCCTCTTGGGACAATAGTGACAATCTAGGATCCAAATTTCCAGGTACCCATTTTGAGGCATTCAAATAAATTGGTATTATATCTTCTCCCCACTCTACTGGACTGAGCAGGGGAGGATTGGGTATATAAGCCCAATAAGTAAAGCTATCTATTTGTGCATAACATCCAGGAAGACTTATGGCTACCATGATGAGTGCCATCATAGTTACCACCATGTTGTTAGGGGTGAAAGGATGCTGCTCATTCTCCAGAACTTCCTCTGATTTCTTGGTCAGCTTCTTTATCTGGCCCCAAGTTGGAATCTTTGCTCGGTCTGTCCCAGGCATCATGATTTGGGTGCTCTTTAATGTGAGACCCTCGAAGCTGATGATCGGCGGGATGGGTTCAAATCTGAATCTTTCCCTCTTGTTCGTGATGAACCTTTATGAAATCAGATGGCACCCATATGGGCTCAACGGCCTCATCGGGTACTACACAAGCATATCCTTTTCCCCAGGTAACTAAGTTACCAGGGAGCCACTGATTAGAAGCAATATTTTTTGACCAGATTGGAGGATATATTTTGTCTTGTTTTTGTTTACTAAAATGTCTTTCTCTTGCTGTAGTTTTTATCATCACGATTCAAAAAATTAAGAGTGAATAAAAGTTGTGTTAATATTTCTTGAGGAAGGGACGCCTGGGTGGCTCAGTTGGTTAAGCAGCTGCCTTCAGCTCAGGTCATGATCCCAGCGTCCTGGGATCGAGTCCCACATCGGGCTCCTTGCCTGGCGGGGAGCCTGCTTCTCCCTCTGCCTCTGCCTGTGCTTGCTCTCTCTCTCTCCCTGACAAATAAATAAATAAAATCTTTAAAAAAAATTTCTTGAGGAAGACCTTGTTTATGAAACTGTAATTTTAATATTTGATTAGCCCACTCTACAATTCCTTTTCCTTGAGGATTATATGGGATGCCAGTGGGATGTTTAATATTTCATAAGAAGAATTGTAGCTTATTGGAAACATAAGCAGGTGCATTATTAGTTTTTATAGCTTTGGGTATTCTCATGACTGCAAAGGCAGAGTAGAGATGTCTGATAACACATGTAGCAATTTCTGCTGTTTGAGTTGTAGCCCATATGAAGCAAGAATGTGTATCTATAGTAACATGAACAAAAGATTGTTTTCCAAATGAAGGGATGTGAGTAACATCCATCTGCCATATTTCATTGGCTATTATACCTCATGGGTCGAAGCCCATTGGCTGTGTAGGCAGATTGATGGCAGCACAAGAAGGGCAGGAGTGGACAATAGAATTTGCTTGTTTCTTATTGATAGGGAATTTGTGCTGAAGTCTTTGGTTTACCCGTGTAAGAGAGTAAAAAATGAAAGCTTCCTGAAAACCTGAGAAAACAAGAGAACCGGCTATTTTATTACCTTTGGTTAATGGCCCAGGAAGGCCGGTGTGACTTTGGGTATGAGTAGCATAGAAAGGGGCAGAATGTTGATGAATGAGTGATTGTAAATGATGAAATAATGAGTGGAGGGAGACATCAGATGTAGAAATAGTAGCAGTTTTGAAATGTTGTAAAACATATGCTGTATATAAAGAATCAGATAACAGATTAAATGCATAAGAAACATCTTGAAACAGTGTAATAACCACCATTAATTCTGATTTCTGTGCTGAGAGACCAGTAGTAGATATGACCTTCAAGGTAGGATCATAATAACAGGCTTTGCCTTTGACAGAGCCATCAGAAAAGTAAGTAGGGGCATTTGTTACTGGATTTTTAGAAGTAATTTTAGGAAGGATAAAAGCAGTATGTTTTAAAAAGGAAACAACAGGTAAAGAGGGATAATGAGAAGAAGTGTTTCCAGTAAAGCCACTAAGGGTGATTTGCCAATTTAAATTATTTTGGAATGCTGTTTCAATTTGCGTCTTATTTAAAGGCAGAACAATAACTTGTAGATCATATCCTTGTATTTGGTGAGTTCTTTTTCTTCCTAATTGAATAATACTGTTAATATGGTCTATATAAGTAGTGAGTGTTTTAACTGTATTATTTGGAAGAAAATTTTATTCTATGATTAGTTCTTTTTGAATAATTAATCTAGTGGGGGTATGTGGGGTATGAAAAATAAGATCTAATGGTATCTTAGGTTGGACTCTATCCATTTGCATTGATTGAATCTGGTTTTCAACAAATTGTAATTATTTTTTTAAAGATTTTATTTATTTATTTGACAGATAGAGATGACAAGTAGGCAGAGAGGCAGGTAGAGAGAGAGGAGGAAGCAAGTTCTCTGCTGAGCAGAGAGCCAGATGTGGGGTTCAATCCCAGGACCCTGGGATCATGGCCTGAGCCGAAGGCAGAGGCTTTAACCCACTGAGCCACACAGGCGCCCCAACAAATTGTAATTCTTCTAAGGCCTCTTTTGATAGGTTCCTAGGGCTGTTTAAATTAGGATCTCCCTTTAAAGAGTTAAATAGATGCTCTAAAGCATAAGTGGGAATTCCAATTTTAGGTTTTATCTAATTAATGTCTCCCAATAATTTTTGTAAATCATTCAAGGTAATAATTTTATCTTTACAGATTTGAACTTTCTCTGGTTTAAGTGAAGTCCTGTTCATAATGAACCGCAAATATGAGAAAGGTGTGGTGACTTCTTTTTCCAGAGCTATAATTAGTTTGTATTTTTTAAATTGTAATTGAAGTATTTTAAATATACCCTTTAATTATACATTATCAGAGGCTGCACATAATATATCATCCATGTAATGGATAAGATAAATTTGCAGAAATTAATTTCTGACCGGCTATATAACTTTTTTCACATACTCCTGACAGATAGTGGGGCTATTTAACATTCCCTGTAGTAAAACTCTCTATTGATATCGTTCGGTTAGTTTTTTTTTTTAATTTACACTGGGAATAGTGAAAGCAAAACAGGGACAGTCTTTCTTAGCAAGTGGTATAGTATAAAAGAAATCTTGTAAATCTATCATAATTACTGGTTATTCGTTTGTAGCTAGATTAGGAAAAGGCAATCCAGGTTGGAGAGACCCCAAGGGTTGGATGACAGAATTAACGATATGCAGGTCTGTTAAAAGTCTCCATTTTCCTGATTTTTTTTTTTAAATAACAAAGACTGGTGAATTCCAAGGACTGTGAGATTCTTCAATATGCCCTTTTCTTATCTGTTCCTCTACTAGGCCTCGTAAAGTAATTTTTCTTATGTTAAAAGGGCCACTGCTCTACACAAATAGGTTTGTCATTCTAATTTAACTTGATGGGTTTAGGGGTAGTGGTCCTTAGTGAAAAATCTGGGAATCCTCCTTAGGGGATGGTATAACCAGAAAGGCTCCCCATTGGCTTAGTAAATTTCATTCCCAAAGGTTAATGGGTAAGTCTATAATATATGGCTGCAGATAACCCTTTTGACCCTCAGGTCCAGCTTTGCGCAGTGGCAGTATCATAGCCAATGAGGTTTATCCGAGGCGCGATTATTGCTAATTGACCCTCAGGTCCTTCACAGAAAAGAATATTGGAGCTCTGAGGGGAGAAGTCAAGATGGCAGAGAAGTAGCAGGCTGAGATGACATCAGGTAGCAGGAGATCAGCTAGATAGCTTATCGAACCATTGCGAACACCTACAAATCTAACAGGAGATTGAAGAGAAGAGCAACAATTCTAGAAACAGAAAATGGACCACTTTCTGAAAGGTAGGACCGGCAGAGAAGTAAATCCAAAGCAATGGGAAGATAGACCATGGGGGGAGGGCCCAGCTCCCAGCAAGCGGCAGAGCAATGGAGCAAAAATCAGAACTTTTAAAAGTCTGCTCCACTGAGGGACATTGCTCCAGAGGCTAAACTGGGGTGATATCAAATAGGTTACTGCCTATGTTCTCCTCTAGGATTCTGATGGATTCCTGTCTCACGTTGAGGTCTTCTATCCATTTCGAGTTTATCTTTGTGTATGGTGTAAGAGAATGGTCGAGTTTCATTCTTCTACATATAGCTGTCCAGTTTTCCCAGCACCATTTATTGAAGAGACTGTCTTTTTTCCACTGGATATTTTTTCCTGTTTTGTCGAAGATTATTTGACCATAGAGTTGAGGGTCCATATCTGGGCTCTCTACTCTGTTCCACTGGTCTATGTGTCTGTTTCTATGCCAGTACCACACTGTCTTGGTGATCACAGCTTTGTAGTAAAGCCTGAAATCAGGTAACGTGATGCCGCCAGTTTTATTTTTGTTTTTCAATATTTCCTTAGCAATTCGGGGTCTCTTCTGATTCCATACAAATTTTAGGATTATTTGCTCCAGCTCTTTGAAAAATACCGGTGGAATTTTGATTGGAATGGCATTAAAAGTATAGATTGCTCTAGGTAATATAGACATTTTAACAATGTTTATTCTTCTGATCCAAGAGCATGGAATGGTCTTCCATCTTTTTGTGTCTTCAATTTCTTTCATGAGTGTTCTGTAGTTTGTCGAGTACAGATCCTTAACCTCTTTGGTTAGGTTTACTCTGAGGTATCTTATGGTTCTTGGTGCTATAGTAAATGGAATTGATTTTCTAATTTGCCTTTCTGTATTTTCATTGTTAGTGTATAAGAAAGCCACTGATTTCTGTACATTGACTTTGTATCCTGCCATATTACTGAATTGCTGTATGAGTTCTAGAAGTTTGGGGGTGGAGTCTTTCGGGTTTTCCATATAAAGAATCATGTCATCTGCGAAGAGAGAGAGTTTGACTTCTTCCTTGCCAATTTGGATACCTTTTATTTCTCTTTGTTGTCTCATTGTTGTTGCTAGGACTTCTAATACTATGTTGGACAAGTGGTGAGAGTGGACATCCTTGTCGTGTTCCTGATCTCAACGGGAAGGCTGTAAGCTTTTTCCCATTGAGGATGATACTTGCTGTGGGTCTTTCATAGATAGATTTGATGAAGTTGAGGAATGTTCCCTCTATCCCTGTACTTTGAAGCATTTTAATCAGGAACAGATGCTGGATTTTGTCAAATGCTTTTTCTGCATCAATTGAGAGGACCATGTGGTTCTTCTCTCTTCTCTTATTGATTTGTTCTATCACATTGATTGATTTGCGAATGTTGAACCATCCTTGTAACCCAGGGATGAATCCCACCCGGTCATGGTGGATAATCTTTTTAATGTGCTGTTGGATCCTATTAGCTAGGATCTTGTTGAGAATCTTAGAATCCAAATTCATCAGTGATATTGGTCTGAAATTCTCCCTTTTGGTAGCGTCTTTGCTTGGTTTGGGGATCAGGGTAATGCTGGCTTCATAAAAAGAGTCTGGAAGTTTTCCTTCTGCTTCAATGTTTTGAAACAGCTTCAGGAGAATAGGTGTTATTTCTTCTTTGAAAGTTTGATAGAATTCCCCAGGGAATCCGTCAGGTCCTGGGCTCTTGTTTTTTGGGAGGCTTTTGATCACTGCTTCAATCTTGTTACTAGATATTGGTCTATTCAGGTTGTCAATTTCCTCCTGGTTCAATTTTGGGAGTTTATAGTTTTCCAGGAACACATCCATTTCATCTAGGTGGCTTAGCTTATTGGCATATAACTGTTGATAATAACTTCTGATGATTGTTTCTACTTCCTTGGTGTTAGTTGTGATCTCTCCCTTTTCATTCATAATTTTATTAATTTGGGCTTTCTCTCACTTCTTTTGGATTAGTCTGGCCAATGGTTGATCGATCTTATTGATTCTTTCAAAAAACCAGCTTCTAGTTTCATTGATAGGTTCTACTGTATCTCTGGTTTCTACCTCATTGATCTCCGCTCTAATCTTGATTATTTCCCTTCTTACGTGTGGAGTTGGTTTTATTTGTTGTTGATTCTCCAGTTCTTTAAGGTGTAGAGACAGCTGGTGTATTCTGGATTTTTCAATTTTTTTGAGGGAGGCTTGGATGGCTATGTATTTCCCCCTTAGGACTGCCTTTGCTGTATCCCATAGGTTTTGGAGTGAAGTGTCTTCATTCTCATTGGTTTACATGAATTGTTGAAGTTCTTCTTTGATCTCCTGGTTGATCCAAGCATTCTTAAGCAAGGTGGTCTTTAGCTTCCAGGTGTTTGATCTCCTTCTGAACTTTTCCTTGTGATTGAGCTCCAGTTTCAAAGCATTGTGATCTGAGGATATGCAGGGAATAATCTCAATCTTTTCGTATTGGTTGAGCCCTGATTTGTGACCCAGTACGTGATCTATTCTGGAGAAGGTTCCATGTGCACTTGAGAAGAATGTGTATTCTGTTGTTTTAGGGTGGAATATTCTGTATATATCTATGAGGTCCATTTGGTCCAATGTGTCATTCAATGCTCTTGTTTCTTTCTTGATTTTCTGCTTCGGTGATCTATTTCTGAGAGAGGCATGTTAAGATCTCCTACTATTAATGTATTCATATCAATATGACTCTTTATCTTGATTAATAGTTTTCTTAGGTAATTGGCTTCTCCCATGTTGGGGGCATAGATATTTACAATTGCTAGATCATCTTGGTGGATAGTCCCTTTAAGAATGATGTAGTGTCCTTCTGTATCTCTACTATCTTTAGTTTAAAATCTAATTTATCTGATATGAGAATCGCTACCCCAGCCTTCTTTTGAGGCCCATTGGCATGAAAGATGTTTCTCCATCCCTTCACTTTCAGTCTGGGTGTATCTTTAGGTTCAAAATTTGTCTCTTATAGACTACATATGGATGGGTCCTGTCATTTTATCCAATCTCCAACCCTGTGTCATTTTATGGGCTCATTTAGGCCATTCACATTGAGAGTAATTATTGAGAGATACGTTTTTATTGACATTGTGTTATCTTTGAAGTCTTTCTTTCTGCCTTTTGTCTCTATATTTCTGTTCAATGCTATTCTTAGGATTTTTCCTCTTTTGTAGAACCCCCCTTAATATTTCCTGCAGTGTCGGCTTGGTGGTTGCATAGTCTTTTAAACCTTGCCTGTCTTGGAAACTCTTTATCTCTCCATCCATTTTGAATGTCAGTCTTGCTGGATAAAGTATTCTTGGCTGCATGTTCTTCTCATTTAGTGCCCTGAATATATCTTGCCAGCCCTTTCTGTCTTGCCAGGTCTCTGTGGACAGGTCTGATGTTATTCGGATGGGCTTTCCTCTGTATGTAAGGAGTTTCTTTGTCCTGGCGGCTTTCAAGAGATTATATCTACAGTTATGATTTCTCAATTTTACTATCAGGTGCCTGGATGTTTTTTTTGGAATCTATAATCTTGGGGGGAGACTGTTCTGCCTCTAGTACATGAACGCTGGTTCCATTCACAAGATTGGGAAAATTTTCATGAAGAACTTGTTCCAATATATCTCCTAGACTTCTTTCTTTCTCCTCTCCTTCAGGGATTCCAATAATTCTGACATTGGAATGTTTCATGGCATCATTTATTTCCCTGATTCTGTTTTCATGGCTTCTAAGCTGTTTGTTCCAGTCTTCCTCCTGATCCTTTCTCTCTATCTGTTTGTCCTCCAGATCACTAATTCTATCTTCTGTCTCAGATACCCTAGCTTTTAGAGAATTTAGATTAGATTGGAACTCATTGAGAGCATTGTGAACCTCATCCCTGGTGGCCTTCAGCTCTGCCCTAACATTGTAAACATCATCCCTGGTGGCTTTCAATTCTGCCTTAATCAATTCTGTTTGGTAATCCATGGCTTTCTCCAACCTAGCTATTGCCTGGATAATTGTTAGCCTGAATTATCTTTCTGACATATTGTCTACGTTGATAGCCATTAGCTCTGTTGCAGAAGGCCCATCCTCTGTATTTTTCTTCTGTTGGGGATTCCTCCTCCTAGTCATTTTGGTGAGAGATGACTGAACAGATGTAGCTGGATGTATCGACCGTAGTGCACTCAAGGTGCACCCTGGAACACTTCTGAACACTCAGGATTCCCCACCCAAATGAGAGAAAAAAGAAAAGGAAAAGAAAAAAGTGAGAGAGAAAGAGAGAGACAGGAAAGAAAGGGAAGATAAAGGAGAAGGTTCAGCCCAAATGGGCCCCAAGGTAAGATTTATGACGTATACAAACAAAAACAGATAAACAAAAAGACTGGTAAAAGTATATGACAGGAGAATATATATATATATATATATATATATATATATATATATATATATATATATGTATAAAAGCAAAAAAAGTAAGAACCTCGTCAAAAAGAACCCCAAGTATAAGATTTATATACTATCAGGACAAACACAAATACACAGAAACACTGGCAGAAGAAAAAGATGGGAGCATGGTTATAGATTCTCAGTGTGGGCAAGGAAGGTTATTGTGATTCTTCCTGGATGTATCTTGATATCTTTGTTAAAGGACTCAACTTTCCTAAGATAAAAGGGGATTAAAAATTGGTTTACCTATAGGGGTAGCATTGATTGGAGAAAGGGGTTACCTTGAAGTTTAACTCTATATGAATATTAGATAATAAAAATAAAAAATGAATAAACTGGACTAAACTAAACTAAATTTTTTTTAAAAAATTAAAAATAGAAAAGCATAAGAAAAACACAGGTGTATGTATCAAAAGTTCAGGTTAGAAGTTTATTATGGAATTTGATGTACTGGACATCTCACTGTGATGATAAATAGGTTAAAAAATTATCTATATAAAAAAAGAAAAAAAATGAACCAGAATAGTGGGAATGATTTAAAAATAAAAGTTGTATCTATGAAGTAGTGGTGGTTGTTCTCTTGTAGTCTTTTTTTTTTTCCTTTTCTGGTTTGTTTTCTGGGGGAGGGGGCTGCCACGTGGGTTTTCAGTCAATGATCTTCCCTGAGTTAAATCCTCCCACCCCCCTCAAGGGTCTGGGCTCTGAGGAAACTGGTTTTTTCAGGCTTTTGTTCTCTGGAGGATTTTATGTTCTTTCACTTCTTTTCTCTCACCTTGACAGCTTTTGATGGTTTTTGGAGGTTTAGAGGAAAGCAAACTGCACCCCGACCTCCCTCTCAGAGAGAAGCCTCAGTCTGCTCCCCTGCAGGTGCTGCAGCCCCTCAGCTGCTGGCAGAGCATGTTCCTAGTTGTGGTTCCTGGGGATGCAGGATCTCCTGCTTGTATGCAAAACCATGGCAGTGGCGGCTGTCTGGGCAGCTCCAGACTGCCAGAGAGGTTCCAAGCAGTGATCGTACACTGAGATTTTCCTGCTGGCCAGGGCTGGGGTGCCTGGTCTTTCCGGGTCTTAGAGTGCCAGGCTTGCACACACCTCTCCCAGAGGAAGGTGTGGGGCATGGGCATCTCCGGCTCTAGCGTGGCGCGGGACCCAGAGCACCAGGCTGGGCCTTCGTGCACCTCTCTCAGGGGAGGACGTGGGGTGCGTGCATCTCAGGCTGATAGTAAGGTGCACATCCTGCCATCTGGCATGGCTCCCAGCAACTCACGGGAGCCAGACTCAATGCATTCTTGGAAGCGATGGCGGTCAGGGACCAAGACCTGGTTTCTCCACCACACTCTCTCTGGCTCAGCGCCAGGGGAGGCTGTCCTGGGTCCGGGGACTTAAGCCCCTGTCACTAGCTGCCCCAATTCCCACAATTTCCCCCCACGATCCTTTGCTCTTTTTGAGTGCTTTCAACCAGACTCCAATTTAATGCTGGTCCCCAGATGCAGGGCACTCTCATATTGGGGTATTCCTTTCCAATTGATCACCTCTGGTGGCTCCCTCCCCCTTTTGTTTATCTTCCAATATCAGTCTGACGTTCCCACTCCACTTTACCTGCCCACTGGCGTCTTCTGCCCCCGCAGAGATCCAGACGTGTATAATTCTGATCTCAGGCTGATTTCATGGGTGATCGGAGTTCTTCAGTAGGTAATCAGCTCACTTTAGGGTACAGGTTGAAACGGCGCCTCCTCCTACTTCCCCGCCATCTTGTCTCCCCCTCTCTTCATATATTCTTATTTGGACAAAATGACAAGGGGGAAAAACTCACCACAAAAAAAAGAACAAGAGGCAGTACTGGAGGCTAGGGACCTAATCAATACGGACATTGGTAATATGTCAGATCTAGAGTTCAGAATGACGATTCTCAAGGTTCTAGCCGGGCTCAAAAATGGCATGGAAGATATTAGAGAAACCCTCTCTGGAGAGATAAAAGCCCTTTCTGGAGAAATAAAAGAACTAAAATGTAACCAAGTTGAAATAAAAAAAGCTATTGATGAGGAGCAATCAAAAATGGAGGCTCTGACTGCTAGGATAAAGGAGGCAGAGAAAGAATAAGTGATATAGAAGACCAAATGACAGAGAATAAAGAAGCTACGCAAAAGAGAGACAAACAGCTACTGGACCATGAGGGGAGGATTTGAGAGATAAATGACACCATAAGACAAAACAACATTAGAATAATTGGGATTCCAGAAGACGAAGAAAGAGTGAGGGGAGCAGAAGGCATATTGGAGAGAATTATTGTAGAGAATTTCCCTAATATGACAAAGGGAACAATCATCAAAATCCAGGAGGTACAGAGAACCTCCCTCAAAATCAACAAGAATAGGTCCACACCCCACCACCTAATAGTAAAATTTACAAGTCTTAGCGACAAAGAGAAAATCCTGAAAGCAGCCCGGGACATGAAGTCTGTAACATACAATGGTAAAAATATTAGATTGGCAGCAGACTTATCCACAGAGACCTGGCAGGCCAGAAAGAACTGGCATGATATATTCAGAGCACTAAACGAGAAAAACATGCAGCCAAGAATACTATATCCAGCTAGGCTATCATTGAAAGTACAAGGGAGATAAAAAGCTTCCAGGACAAACAAACACTGAAAGAATTTGCAAACACCAAACCAGCTCTACAGGAAATATTGAAAGGGGTCCTCTAAGCAAAGAGACAGCCTAAGAGTAGTAGATCAAAAAGGAACAGAGATAGTATACAGTAAAATTCACCTTACAGGCAATACAATGGCACTAAATTTATAACTCTCAATAGATACCCTGAATGTAAATGGGCTAAATGCTCCAATGAAAAGACACAGGGTATCAGAATGGATAAAAACAAAACAAAACCCATCAGTATGGTGCCTACAAGAAACTCATTTTAGACCTGAAGTCACTTCCAGATTTAAAGTGAGGGGGTGGAAAACAATTTACCATGCTAATGGACATCAGAAGAAAGCTGGGGTGGCAATCCTTATATCAGATCCATTCGATTTTAAGCCAAAGACTATAATAAGAGATGAGGAAGGACGCTCTATCATACTCAAAGGGTCTGTCCAGCAAGAAGCTCTAACAATTTTAAATATCTATGCCCCTACCATGGGAGGAGCTAACTATATAAACCAATTAAGAACAAAATCAAAGAAACACATCGACAATAATACAATAATAGGGGATGTTAACACTCCCCTCACTGAAATGGACAGATCATCTAAGCAAAAGATCAACAAGGAAATAAAGGCCTTAAATGACACACTGCACCAGATGGACATCACAGATTTATTCAGAACATTCCATCCCAAAGCAACAGAATACACATCCTTGTCTAGTGCGCATGGAACATTCTACAGAATAGATCACATCCTGGGTCATAAATCAGGTCTCAACCAGTATCAAAAGATTGTAATCATTCCCTGCATATTTTCAGACCACAGTGCTCTGAAGCTCGAACTCAATCACAGGAGGAAATTTGGAAAGAACCCAAATACATGGAGACTAACCAGCATCCTTCTAAAGAATGAATGGGTCAACCAGGAAATTAAAGAAGAATTGAAAAAATTCATGGAAACAAATGATAATGAAAACACAATGGTTTAAAATCTGTGGGACACAGCAAAGGCAGTCCTGAGAGGAAAATATATAGCGGTACAAGCCTTTCTCAAGAAACAAGAAAGGTCTCAAATACACAACCTAACCCTACACCTAAAGGAGCTGGAGAAAGAACAACAAAGAAAGCCTAAACCCAGCAGGAGAAGAGAAATCATAAAGATCAGAGCAGAAATCAAAGAAATAGAAACCAAAAAAACCAATAGAACAAATCAATGAAACTAGGAGCTGGTTCTTTGAAAGAATTAATAAGATTGATAAACCACTGGCCAGACTTATCAAAAAGAAAAGAGAAAATCATGAATGAAAAATCATGAATGAAAGAGGAGAGATCACAACCAACACCAAAGAAATACAATCAATTATAAGAACATACTATGAGCGACTCTACGCCAACAAATTTCACAATCTGGAAGAAATGGATGCATTCCTAGAGACATATAAACTACCACAACTGAACCGGAAGAAATAGAAAACCTGAACAGATCCATAACCAGTGAGGAGATTGAAACAGTCATCAAAAATCTCCAAACAGACAAAAGCCCAGGGGAATTCTACCAAACATTTAAAGAAGAATTAATTCCTATTCTCCTGAAACTGTTCCAAAAAATAGAAATGGAAGGAAGACTTCCAAATTCATTTTATGAGGCCAGCATCACCTTGATCCCCAAACCAGACAAGGATCCCATCAAAAAAGAGAATTACAGAACAATATCCTTGATGAACACAGATGTGAAAATTCTCACCAAAATACTAGCCAAGAGGAACCAACAGTACATTAAAAGGATTATTCACCACGGCCAAGTGGGATTTATTCCACAGCTGCAAGGTTGGTTCGACATCTGCAATTCAATCAATGTGATGTAATACATTAAAAAAAGAAAGAACAAGAACCATATGATACTCTCAATAGATGCTGAAAAAGCATTTGACAAAGCACAGCATCCCTTCCTAATCAAAACTCTTCAAAATGTAGGGTAAAGGACACATACCTCAATATTATCAAAGCCATCTATTAAAAAACCATCACAAATATCATTCTCAATCTCCACTGAAAGCTTTTTTGCTAAGGTCAGGAACATGGCAGGGATGTCCATTATCACCACTGCTATTCAACATAGTATTAGAAGTCCTAGCCTCAGCAATAAGAAAACAAAAAGAAATTAAAGGAATCCAAATCAGCAAAGAAGAAGTCAAACTATCACTTTTTGCAGATGATATGATACTATATGTGGAAAACCCAAAAGACTTCAGTCCAAAACTGCTAGAACTTGTACAGGAATTCCATAAAAAGTGTCAGGATATAAAATCAATGCACAGAAGTCAGTTGTATTTCTTTACACTAACAAGACAGAAGAAAGAGAAATTAAGGAGTCAAGCCCATTTACAATTGCACCCAAAACCGTAAGATACCTAGGAATAAACCTAACCAAAGAGGCAAAGAATCTGTACTCAGGACACTATAAAGTACTCATGAAAGAAATTGAGGAAGATGGAAAGAAGTGGGAAAATGTTCCATGCTCATGGATTGGAAGAACAAATATTGTGAAAATGTCTATGCTACCTAAAGCAATCTACACATTTAATGCAATCCCTATCAAAATCCCATCCATTAAAAAAAAAAAAAACATCCATTTTTTTCCAAAGAAATGGAAAAAAAAATCCTAAAATTTATATGGAACAAGAAAAGACCTTGATTAGCCAAAGGAATATTGAAAAAGAAAGCCAAAGTCAGTGATATCACAATTCTGGACTTCAAGCTCTATTACAAAGCTGTCATCATCAAGACAGTATGGTACTGGCACAAAAACAGACACATAGATCAATGGAACAGAATATAGAGCCCAGAAATAGACCCTCAACTCTATGGCCAACTAATCTTCGACAAAGCAGGAAAGAATGTCCAATGGAAAGAAGACAGCCTCTTCAACAAATGGTGTTGGGAAAATTGGACAGCCACATGCAGAAATAGAAATTGGACCATTTCCTTATACCACACACGAAAATAGACTCAAAATGGATGAAGGACCTCAATGTGAGAAAGGAATCCATCAAAATCCTTGAGGAGAACACAGGCAGCAAACTCTTTGACCTCAACTGCAGCAACTTCTTCCTAGGAACATTGCCAAAGGCAAGGGAAGCATGGGCAAAAATGAACTATTGGGATTTCATCAAGATCAAAAGCTTTTGCACAGCAAAGGAAACAGTTAACAAAACCAAAAGACAACTGACACAATGGGAGAAGATATTCGCAAACGACATATCAGATAAAGGGCTAGTATCCAAAATCTACAAAGAGCTTATCAAACTCAACATCCAAAGAACAAATAATCCAATCAAGAAATGGGCAGAGGACATGAACAGACATTTCTGCAAAGAAGACATCCAGATGGCCAACGGACACATGAAAAAATGCTCCACATCACTCGGCATCAGGGAAATACAAATAAAAACCACCTCACACCAGTCAGAATGGCTAAAATTAACAAGTTAGGAAATGACAGATGCTGGCAAGGATGTGGAGAGAGGGGAACCCTCCTACACTGTTGGTGGGAATGCAAGCTGGTGCAACCACTCTGGAAAACTGTGTGGAGGTTCCTCAAAAAACTGAAAATAGAGCTACCCTATGACCCAGCAATTGCACTACTGGGTATATATCCTAAAGATACAAACGTGGTGCTCTGAAGGGGCATGTGCACCCGAATGTTTATAGCAGCAATGTCCACAATAGCCAAACTATGGAAAGAACCTAGATGTCCATCATCAGATGAATGGATAAAGAAGATGTATATATATATATACACACACACACTATGCAGCCATCAAAAGAAATGAAATCTTGACATTTGCAACACATGCTTAGTGAAATAAGGCAGTCAGAGAAAGACGACTATCATATGATCTCCCTGATATGAGGAAGTGGAGATGCAACGTGGGGCGTTTGGGGGAGTATGAAAAGAATAAATGAAACAAGATGGGATTGGGAGGGAGACAAACCATAAAAGACTCTTAATCTCACAAAACAAACTGAGGGTTGGAAGGGAGGGGGGTCATAGAGGGTGGTGTGGTTATGGACATTGGGGAGGGTATGTGCTATGGTGAGTGCTGTGAAGAGTGTAAACGTGGTGATTCACAGACCTGTACCCCTGGGGCTAATAATACATTATATGTTTATTTTAAAAAAAGAATATTGGAGCTCTGGTGCACATTGCTAGCCAGTCCTAATTCCATAATAGTAACAGAAGATGAATTATATGGCCATTTTTTAGGTCAATGTAGTGAGCTTATGATAGAGACATCAGCTCCAATATCAATTGACCTGAAAATTTCTTTCCTTGTATTTTAAGATGACAAATTGGTGTATCTTGATAAATTTTCTTAGTCAAATATGCCCGTTTTTCTAGTGCTTCCAAACCCATTAGAGTTTCTTTGTTTTTAGATTGATCCTGGAGATAGGGTAAAAGTAGCAACTGGGCAATGCAGTCTCTTTTTTGAAAACGGTATGGAGCCACGGTAGTTAACATTACTGAAATTTCATCAGTGTAATCTGAATCAATAACTTCAGTGTGAACGAGTACTCCCTTTGAAGTAAGGTCAGATTTCTCTAAAAGTAACCTAGTGGTTTCTTTCAGGAAAGGGTCATAAAAGTTGGAATTTTAGTGAAAGCTTGGCAGGCATTAAGAGATAATCTTTGGAAATAGGGATATTTAATCCAGCACTACCAGGCGTAGCATGTAACAAATTTAAAATGGTACATTTGTTTGAAAGCTGGATGTTAAGGAAGAATTGGCCCCTTTGTTTTTTGAGGATTGAGGGCTTGCCTTGAAATATGTTTCCCTGAAGGGGAGATTCATCCTTGCTAAATTTGGAATGACATTGACTTGCCCAATGGTTTCCTTTTTTACATTTGGGACAGAGACCAGATGATTTATTTTTTGCATTTTGTAGAGGGAATTTCCTTTTTTGCCTACATTGAGCTTTAGTATGCCCTGCTTGCCCATAGTTGAAACATTGTCCTTTAAATTTTCCTGTGGTCAGAGCAGCCATTGCTTGAGCTAACAAATCAGCTTTATAGGTCTCTGTTCCTACTTATTGGCATAGCTTAATATAATTTATCAATGTTCTCTTGCCTTTAAAGGGTGCTACCAATTTCTTAAAATCAGCATTGACATTTTCATAAGCCAACAGCTGAAGAATGGTATCAGCAGCCTCAAGATTATCTGTCTTTTAATAGCCTCTTGTAATCTCACAATACAATCAGTATAGGGTTCTTTTGGACCTTGTACCACCTTTTGAAAAGAAGAGCAATTTTCTCCTTGGGATTCTATTTTCTCCCAGGCTCTCGGACAACAACGCCGGAGCAGTTCAATAGCTTGATCATTTATTTGTACCTGATCTTGCACCCAGGCCCATGGCCCAATGCCAATGAGCTGCTCTATGTAAATAGGAACATTATTAGCTCTGTTATGGGCAGCTGCTGTTTCTGCATGATCTTGCTACTATGTTTTAATTTGCAAGAACTCATTTGAAGATGGAACTGTTTTTGATAATAATGACCAATCAATTGGAATAAGTTGATTGCTTTCTGCGATGTCTTGAACAATTCTCATTGTAAATGGAGAAATAACTCCATAGTTTTGTACTGCTTGTTTTAGTTCCTCCAATAATTTGAAGGGAAATGGCTCATGCCTGGCCTCATAGATACCATTAGGGTTGTTAGGATCATGCTCTGGAGTGGCATGTTCTCTAATAATAACCAGGAAATTAAAATGTAAGGCATCTAGGTCTCCTGCTTGCTGAGCTTTAAGGAGGCCTTTTTGAATGGTTGATAGCATGTATTTTGATGCTTTATCATAGGATGGTGGAGCTGATGGTGGCAGTACCATTTGCACCTTTTGTTCTGTTATTGGAGAAGGAGGAGGAGTAGGTTCCTCCTTTATATATTCCTTTATGATGACCTTAGCAATTTTTTTTTTCTCCTGGAAGGCATGTTCAGGTTCTTCCCTTTTAGTTTATCCTGAACCTTCATTATCACTGTCCGAATCAAAGATTTGTAAAGGCTCCAAAATGGAGCAAATGAGGGTCCAAGTAGACCATGTAGTAATTGGAATTGGTTTTCCTTTAGCTGCAAAAGTTTTAACTCATGACCTATTTTTCCCATGTCTCTAAATCTAAAGTCCCTAACATAGGGAACCAGGAGCAATGTTCTTTAATTACTTTTAAAAGCTCCACAAGTTGGTCCTCACTGACTTTTGTTCCTCACGGCTTTAGGAGCTGTCTCAGTAAGAATACTTAAGGGCGATAATCATTTGTGCTCCCTAGATTACCCATACCCCATGATAAGTACCCACGACTCACCAGCAGGAAAAAGGAATGGCCATGCAAAAACCCAGGTTGGGGGATCTTTTTTTCTGTTTCATTTCTTGTCCGTGTTCAGGCACACTTGCCACTTTCTGATGGTGCACAGGAGAAGAATGAGGCAAAAACAAGTCAGCTGCAAGAGAAAGGGAGCAGGGGGCAATAATAGAAAAGACTGTTGCCCTGAACAACTCCTCAGTCCTGTTTTTATTAGATATAGACAGTAATCAACAAAGGTGAGGAAGAAGGCTAAAAATTAATAATATGCCTTGTAGATAAAGAAGAAGAAAGGCAACATATGTCTGGTACAGCAGTATAAAGTTTATAGTTTAGCGAGCACATTCAAAGGACTTACCTAATTAGCCACAGGTGCTCTTGGGGGGAAGGGGAGAAAACGGAAAAATGAAGCAAGTGGTGTTCTACTCTGAGGGGGCTGGGCGTTACCAGCTGCATAGCTTTCATGAAGCAGATGGTGTTCCCTCCTGAGCAAGCTGGGCATCTCCACCTGCTCCACTCCAAGGAAGAATATTGTCCTCACCCCCAGAGGCCAGCTGCCAGTAGGTGTTTTTCATAAGGCAATATCTAAACATGATGGGTAACTAGAAAATTAAGCATGGGTTATATTTTAAGTAATACATTGTTTTGAGGGAGAGTTACAGGTATCCATTCACATAACCTTGCTGTGTGTCCCCCTAGACCTGGCTTCACATTCATGGAACACGGAGCTGTCACTCACACAGCCGCCCCTCCGTGGTTGGTGGCAAGTTTCTGTTCTGGTCCCATCCTCAATGAGAGCGATCTGTATGTGACAGCACCATGGAAACGTGTGCCCTTTCTTCTAATTGCTTGCTGCTTTGCAGGATGGAGCAAGGACTGTAAATGGGTGGTCAGCTTGCTCTATTCCTCGGCTCACTGAGACGCCTCTGTTCTGAGGACTAGATGGCAAGGGCAGGTAAAGTACTCTCCCTCCAGGTCGCGGTGAGAGCAGAAAGACCATATTCAGTGGATGTGGACAGAGGGCCCGGTTCCATACACATGAGCATCAGCAGAGAGGCCTCACTGCTTCCCCTGAACTACTGCTGTCTCTGTTCCCGGACCTGAAGGGCAGGAGAAATATCCAAGGCCAGAGGCTTTCCCTCTGCTTCTGAGAGGAGACTGGAAGCCTCTTGCTGACTAACTCTCTGGTGGATCCAGGGGAGGTTTGCCTGGGCCAGAGTCCAGAGGCATTTCTTATGCCAGGGAAAGCCAACTCATTAGGACATGGTGCTAGCAGCTCTATTCTGAACATTGTCCCATTCTTACCTGTCACGAAGAACTGTGGCATGCTCTGTAGCCCTTTCCTCCCCTCTGCTCTTTTTTACAACTGCCCTCGTCTTTTGTGCAATTCTGAGCCAGTGTCTCAGAGCGATTCCACCAGTTTTTTAAACTAGGGCGGCAGGCAGAGTCCTTGAGAATGTGGGATAGGTATGGCCATTGGGCCCCCACTAAGGTTGGTTGTAGAAATACCTGGATGGGGAGAGGCCTAGGGCCGAAGCGTGTTTATGCGTAGGCTGGGCAGGAGGTTTGGGAGGGTGGTGGCCTCATTTCTGGGGCAACACAAACGAACGGAGACATCTCATTCCCAGACGGATCCCATTCCTGTTCCAAATGCAGACATTGCATTTCCCGTGGCCATCCCCACCACCTCGCTAAGTTCCAAACAAGTTTCTGGTTTATATTCCGTGGCAGTGGGTCTCTGACTCACACAGCCAGCCCTCAGGATTGCTAGTGAGTTCACACTCCAGTCCTGTGCTGTGCAAGGGAATCAGTGCCTGGTATCTCTCCCGCCCTGGAAAACAAAACAAAGCAGAACCCAACCCTAACAAAACCAAACAAAACGGGCTGTGTGGTCCCTGAATGCTTGCTGCTCAGCCAGCTGAGGCAAAGATGGTGATTGGCTGCCAGATTCCGGACCACCCTTAACTCACCTGGATGGCCACATTCTGAAAAGCAGGAGGCTCACACATGTGAAGTATGCCCTGGGAAACGCTCAGTGCAGAGAGAGCCCATTCAAAGAATGCCTCCCCAAACCCCAGTTCCAAACACGTCAGCATCAGTCAAAATATCTTGCTATCTCACACACTTCTCACGGGATGGGGTCGTATTCCAAATCTCGTGAGGTGTCATCCAAATCTCACCCTAGCTCTGTCCAAATCTCGTGAGCTCTCACGAACACCTTGTGAGATTTCTCGCTGAACCTCGTGAGCTCTCGTCCCAATCTTGCAGTCTCTGCCCACATCTCAAGAGAACTCCTCCAAGCCTCGTGGGATCTCATGCAAATCTCAATGGACCTCATTCTAAATATCGTGAGATGTTCACACACATCTCAGGAGGTGTCTAGCCATATCTCCTGCCATCTTAGTCTGAATCTCATGCGATCTCAGTCCAATATTGTATGATCTCATTCAAATCTCACCACATGCCCTCCATGAAGGGCGACAATCTCCCTCTGGACAATCCAAAGAATCTCCTCGCTGCAGCTTCTTGTGTGGTCGCAACCCCCTGCACTCTTTCCAACGTGCTCCCTCTCCCTGACTTTGTTCGGTGAACTGGGCTTCCTCCCTGTCTGGGCTACACGGCTTCCCAGTCCCCCAAGTCAGGGCTCTGAACCTCGCCTCTGCCTTCAGCTGTGCAGACTCTTTCCACCCACCCACCCCCATGTGTGCATTGTTTCCTTCCTCCTCCAATCCTCTTCTGAGTTGTTCAAAAGAGTGGAATGTTTTGCTAGTGCTATCCAAAGGACACTGCACGTTCTGGATCCCTTGAGGAATCGGCCAACTGGGAAACGTAACTCGCACTGTGTCCTAAGGAAAGTAAGATGCTGTTTCTTAGGGACACTTTAAACATACTGTAGTTTCAAGCAGTTTCCCTGCTATGTATACATGTATACTGTGTATACACCTACACACACCTGAGTGAAACCCATGCTACTTGATGGGTGATTTAAATAGTGTCGTTTCAAGGAAATATGCGCCTGCCTTAAAAAAAACAACAACAACACTATATGTTCATGACAGGAAGATATTCCTTGACAAAGGGTTTAAACGCAGTGTTGTTTTGTGGGGCTGAACAAATAACTTTTAGAAGTTTTGTCCACATAGGATAAAACACGTCTATTCTAAGGAAAAGAAGATGTGGCTAGGAGCACGGATAAAATACAGTCTGGTTTCAAGATTGTGCCCACAATGCCATTTCATGGCATTGAACCTACAGGTGATGTTTCTTGAAGCTTTTTAAAAACATCATAGTTCATAGGAATGAAGGAGAAGGGCAAGTTCTAGGGACCCTCCACATAACTTCTTGAACATATATGTGAAAAGGAAAGTTGTTACTTTACCGATGCTTTAAGCACAGTGTAGGTTTGAAAAGCTCGAGAAAAACAGGTTTTTGTTTCTGCTAATGTGTCGCAACATAACATGCAAATGAAAAGAAGATGTCAACTCAAGGACATGTTAAGCGGAGTGTTGTTCCAAGGAGGTTTATGCATGGATTTGTTCCTAGTTGTTCTGCACTCTCTATCCATTATATGCCATTATGACCCTCATGTCTTCATGAAGGGAATATGTTCCTTGACACATGATTCGAGCAGAGTGCAGCTGCAACTAGATGCAAAGGCTAGGACACGCAGGTCTATGTTCAATAAGTTGCAAAAGAACAAAACGGGACTCTTTATCACAGCATACACGAAAAGTAAACTGCAAATGGATGAATGACCTAAACGTGAGACAGGGAACCAACCAAACCCTAGAGGAGAACAGAGGCAGCAACTTCTTTGACATAGGCCTCAGCAATGTCTTGCTAGACGCGGGTCCAAGGCCAGGGAAACCAAAGCAGAAACGGTCTATTGGGACTTCATCAGGATACAAGGCTCTGGCACAGCAAAGGAAACAGTCAGACAAACTACAGGGCAACACATGGGATGGGAGAAGGTATTTGCAAGTGACTTAGCAGACAAAGGGCTAGTATCCACAACCGGTAAGGACTTTAACACACTCAAGGCCCAGAATCCAAACACTCCAGTGAAGAAAGGAGTGAAAGGTATAAACAGACATCTCTCCAAAGAAGGCATACAAATGGCTCGCAGACATGTGAGAAAATGCTCATCTTCACTTAGCATCAGGGAGCTACCTATTAAAACCACAATAATATACCATCTCACACCCAAAACTTCATTTTTGCTTTTGTTTCCTTTGCTTTCTAGACATATCTTGAAGGAAGTTTCTCGGGCTGATATTGATGATTTCACTGCCTATGTTCTCCTCTAGGATTCTGATTGATTCTTGCCTCACATTGAGGTCTTTTTTTCTTTTCTTTTCTTTTTCTTTTCTTTTATTTTTTTTAAATTTCTTTTCAGCGTAATAGTATTCATTGTTTTTGCACCACACCCAGTGCTCCATGCAATACGTGCCCTCCTTAATTCCCACCACCTGGCTCCCCCAACCTCCCACCCCCCCCCCCGCCCCTTCAAAACCCTCGGGTTGTTTTTCAGAGTCCATAGTATCTCATGGTTGAGGACTTTTATCTGTTTCGAGTTCATTTTTGTGTATGGTGTAAGAGAATTGTCGATTTTCATTCTTATACACATAGCTGTCCAATTTTCCGAGCACCATTTATTAAAGAGACTTTTTCTACTGGATTTTTTTCCTGCTTTGTCAAAGATTATTTGACCATAGAGTTGAGGGTCCAAATCTGGGCTCTCTACTCTGTTCCACTGCTCTATGTGTCTGTTTTTATGCCAGTACCTTGCTGTCTTGGTGATCCCAGCTTTGTAGTAAAGCTTGAAATCGGGCAAAATAATGCCCCCCGGTTTTGTGTTTCCTTTTCAACATTTCCTTAGCAATTCGGGGAATCTTCTAATTCTGTAAAAATTTTAGGATTGTTTGCTCCTGGTCTTTGAAAAATATGGGTGGAATTTTGATCAGAATTTCATTGAAAGTAGAGATTGCTCTAGGCAGTATAGGCTTTTAACAAGGTTTATTCTTCAGATCCATAAGCATGGAATGGCCTTCCATCTTTTTCTGTCTTCTTCAATTTCTTTAATGAGTGTTCTGTAGTTCCTTGAGTACAGATCCTTTATCTCTTTGGTTACATTTATTCCTAGGTATCTTATGGCTCTTGGTGCTAGAGTAAATGGAATCAATTTTCTAATTTCCCTTTCTGTATTTTGCTTATTAGTGTATAAGAAAGCAACTGGTTTCTGTACATTGATTTTTGTATCCTGCCACATACTGAAATGCTGAATGAGTTCTAGTAGTTTGGGGGTGGTGTCTTTTGGGTTTTCCATATAAAGTATCATGTCAACTGTGAAGAGAATTTGACTTCTTCCTTGCCAACTTGGAAACCTTTTATTTCTCTTTCTTGTCTGATTGCTGTTGCTAGGACTTCTAATACTATTTAAACAAGAGTGAGAGTGGGCATCCTTGTGTTCCTGATCTAAAGGGAAAGTCTGTGAGCTTTTTCCCATTGAGGATGATATTTGCTGTGGATTTTTCATAGATAGGTTTTATGAAGTTGAGGAATGTTTCCTCTATCCCTATACTTTGAAGTGTTTTAATCAGCAATGGATGCTGGATTTTGTCAAATGCTTTTTCTGCATCAATTGAGAGGACCATGTGGTTCTTCTCTCTTCTCTTATTGATTTGTTCTATCACATTGATCAATTTGTGAAAGTTGAGCCACACTTGCAACCCAGGGATAAATCCCACTGGTCATGGTGGATAATCTTTTTAATGTACTGTTGGATACTATTAGCTAGGATCATTCTTTTTTTTTTTCTTAATTTCTTTCAGCGTAACAGAATTCATTGTTTATGCACCACACCCAGTGCTCCATGACATATGTGCTATTAGCTAGGATCTTGTTGAGAATCTTAGCATCCATATTCATCAGGGTTATTAGTCTGAAATTTTCCTTTTTCTTGGGGTCTCTGCCTGGTTTGGGGATCAGGGTAATGCTGGCTTCATAAGTAGAGTCTGGAAGTTTTCCTTCTGCTTCAATTTTTTGAAACATCTTCAGGAAAATAGGTGTTATTTCTTCTTTGAAAGTTTGGTAGAATTCCCCAGGGAATCCATCAGGTCCCCGGCTCTTGTTTTGTGGGAGGTTTTTGATCACTGCTTCAATCTCGTTACTACATATTGGTCTATTCAGGGTGTCCATTTCTTCCTGATTCAGTTTTGGAAGTTTATAGCTTTCCAGGAATGCATCCATATCATCTAGGTTGCTTAACGTATTGGCATAGAACTGTTGATAATAATTTCTGATGATTGTTTCTATTTCCTTGGTGTTAGTTGTGATCTCCCCCTTTTCACTCATAGTTTTATGAATTTGGGCCTTCTCTCTTTTCTTTTGGATTAGTCTGGCCAATGGTTGATTGATCTTATTGATTCTTTCAAAATACCAGCTTCTGGTTTCATCGATGTGTTCCACTGTATCTCTAGTATCTATCTCACTGGTCTCTGCTCTAGTCTTGATTATTTCCCTTCTTGTGTGTGGAGTTGGCTTGATTTGTTGTTGATTCTCCAGTTCTTTAAGGTGTAGAGACAGTTGGTTATTCTGGGTTTTTCTGGATTCTTGAGGGAGGCTTGGATGGCTATGTATTTCCCCCTTAAGACTGACTTTGCTGTATCCCATAGGTTTTGGACCAATGTGTCTTCATTCTCATTGGTTTCCATGAATTGTTTAAGTTCTTCTTTGATTTGCTGGTTGATCCAAGAATTCTTAAGCAAGGTGGTCTTTAGCTTCCAGGTGTTTGAATTCCTTCCAAACTTCTTTCTTGTGGTTGAGCTCCAGTTTCAAAGCTTTGTGGTCTGAGGATATGCAGTGAATAATCTCAATCTTTGGTATCGGTTGAGCCCTGATTTGTGACCCAGTATGTGGTCTATTCTGGATAAGGTTCCATGTGCACTCAACAAGAATGAGTACTCTGTTGTTTTATAGTGGAATGTTCTGTATATATCTATTCTGTATATATCTATGAGGTCCATCTGGTCCAATGTATCATTTCTTTCTTGATTTTCTGCTTGGATGATCTGTTTCTTAATGAGCGTGGAATGTTAGTGATCCCCCACTATTGTATTCATATCAATATGACTCTTAATTTTTTAAAAGATTTTATTTATTAGTTGACACAGAGAGAGCAATCACAAGTTGGCAGAGAGGCAGGCAGAGAGAGAGGGGGAAGTAGGCTCCCCGCCGAGCAGAGAGACTGATGCATGGCTTGATCCCAGGACCCCGAGACCATGACCTGAGCCAAAGGCAGAGGCCCAACCCAATCAGCCACCCAGGCACCCCATGACTCTTTATCTTGATTAACAGTTTTCTTATGCAATTCACTGCTCCCATATTGGGGGTATAAATATTTACAACTGTTAGATCTTCTTGGTGGGTAGACCCTTTAAGAATGATGTAGTGTCCTTCTGTATCTCTGGTTACAGTCTTTAGTTTAAAATTTAACTTATCTGATTTGAAAATCACTACCCCAACCTTCTTTTCTGGCCCATTGGCATGAAAGATGTTTCTCCATTCCTTCACTTTCAGTCTGGATGTATCCTTAGGTTCAAAATGGGTATCTTGTAGATAACATATGGATGGGTCCTGTCACTTTATCCAATCTGCAACCCTCTGCCATTTTATGGGTGCATTTAGGCCATTCACATTGAGAGTGATTATTGAGAGAGATGTTTTTATTGACATCGTGTTTCCCATGAATTATTTGTTTCTATGGATTGTCTCCATAGATTTCTGTTCAATGATATTCTTGTTTTTTTTTTCCTCTTTTATAGAACCCCCCTTAATATTTCTTGCAGTGCCAGCTTGGTGTCACGTACTCTTTTAAACCTTGCTGGTCTTGGAAGCTTTTATCTCTCCATCCATGCTGAATGTCAGTCTTGTTGCATAAAGTATTCTTGTCTGCATGTTCTTCTCATTTAGTGCCCTGAACACAACTGCCAGCCCTTTCTGGCTTGCCAGGTTTCTGTGGACAGGTCTGACATTATTCTGATGGGCTTTCCTGTGTACGTAAGTAATCTCTTCCCCCTAGCTGCTTTCAAGAGCTCCTGTCTAAAATTATGATTCATCATTTTTGCAATCAGGTGTCTCAAGGTCTTTCTAGATTCTACGATCTTGGGGGAAGACCTTTCTGCCTCTAGGACATGAACACTGGTTCCATTCACCAGATTGGGGAAATTTTCATGGAGAATTTGTTCAACTATATCTTCAAGTCTTCTTTCTTTCTCCCCCCACTCAGGAATTCCATTAATTCTGACGTTGGAATGTTTCATGGCATTTATTTCCCTGATTCTGTTTTCGTGGCTTCTAAGCTGTTTGTTCCAGGCTTCCTCCTGATCCTTCTCTAAATGTTTGTCCTCCAGATCACTAATTCTAACTTCTGCCTCAGTTACCCTAGCTTTTAGAGAATTTGGAAGATTGGCACTCATTGAAAGCATTTTGAACATCATCCCTGGTGGTTTTCACTTCTGCCCTAATCAATTCCATTTTGTCATCCACGGCTTTCTCCAACCCAGCTATTGCCTGGATAATTGTTAGCCTGAATTCTCTTTCCAACATACTGTCTATGTCCATATCCAAAAGCTCTGATGGAGAGGGCCCAGTCTCTGAATTTTTCTTCCACTGGGCCTTCCTCTTCCTAGTCATTTTGGTGAGAGATGGCTGAAGGGATATGTAGCTGAATTTATCAACCATGGTATAGGCAAGGTGCACACTGGAACATTTCTGAGCAATCGGGAGTCCCCACCAAAAAGAAAGGAAAAAGAAAAAAAGAGAGAGAGAGAGACAGAGCCAGGAAAAAAAAATAAAGGGACAACTCAGCCTGAATGAGACCCAAAGGTAAGATTTATAATATATACAAACAAAAACAGACAAACAAAAAGACCGACAAAAGTAAATGACAAGAAAAAAAAAAAAAGAAACCAGCCAAAATGAACCCCAAGTGTAAGATTTACATACTACCAGAACAAAAACAAATACACAGAAACACTGACAGAAGAAAAAGATGGGAAGGTTCTTACAAATTCTCTGTGGGCGAGGAAGTTTATTTTGATTGTTCCTGGATATATCTTGATATCTTTGTTAAAGGACTCAATTTTCCTGAGATTAGGGGGGATTAAAACTGGTTTATATATAGGGGTGGCATTGATTGCAGAAAGGGGATTACCTAGAAGCTTATCTCTATATGAATATTAAAAACAAAAAATTAAATTAAATATTAAAAAATAGAAAAGCAAAAGAAAAACACAGGTATATGTGAGTGTGTCTGGAAGAGAGAGAGAGAGAGAGAGAAAACCAGCACAGAGACTGAGAGGGAGATGGGAATAATTGGAATCAGGATGCGCGGTGGTCACAGAAACCTGGTGCCCCTATCCGAGGCATGTGTGGGCAGGAGCTTGGAAGTTGGTCTCCTCTGCTGGCTGCGACTGAGGTCTGAGCACTCCAAACTCAGTGATGCCAAGTGCCTGGGGCATGCTCCGGTGTGGCTGCCCACGCCCTGGCTCAGTGTGAGCGGGTGTGTAGCACCACACCACTGGGAGGGTGCAGCCAGCCCAGGGTTGCGCGTGGTGGGAGGAGGGGTGCAGGAGTACTGCTTTTGCTCAGATTCCCGGGCCCAGAGTCAGAAGGATGGTTCTTGACAGGATTCCTTCTATTAGTTATGTACTTGGCACTTTGCTGATGCTATCACACAGATATTGCAAAGGGTTTCCATCTTCATGAACGATATTCACTGAAACTGCTTTACCGACAAGAATGCATCTTCGAGTTAATATAACTTTGCTTAGGCTTCTTCAAGTACATTTGAAATCACTTCTGTCTTCATGAAACAAGGTTTTAGTGGAAAAACACACGCTGCACACACTTGTATCTCCCAGGCAAGTACATGGCACTCTCTGTGTTCTTTCATTCGCAGGTTTGAATAGCCTCCCACCTTCAGGAGAGATGATGTTAGCTGAAATTTGCTTTCTCTCCCATGTTGTTTCTTAGGGTTACATTCATGGCAATTTCCTTAACCTCTTCATGAAACCAGATATTTGTTGAACTTAACCTTTTGCACACACTTCATCTTCCGAGGTACGATTATTTCAGTTTTCCTTATGCTTCATATGCACTTTTTATGTAAGTGTATCCTTGGCAAGATCATATTTGTGGAAAAACAGTTTTTCTAGAGTCTTGTTGTGACCCGAATGGTGTTTTCTAAGCACACTTGTGTCTCTCCCACAGTGATGTCCATGACATGATCCTCAAGTTTTCACATACACTTTTTTTTAAAGATTTTATTTATTTATTTGACAGACAAAAATCACAAGTAGGCAGAGAGGCAGGCAAGAGAGAGAGGAGGAAGCAGGGAGCCCTATGCAGGGCTTCATCCCAGGACTCTGAGATCATGAACTGAGCCAAAGGCAGAGGCTTTAACCCACTGAGCCACCCAGGTGCCCCTCACGCACACTTTTGAAAAGGCTTCTGTCCTCGGGATGGATGCCAATCTTGTAATCGGGTTTCTCCCCACTGTTGCTTGATAGCCATATGCAGAAGGCACACTCTCTGACATCCAAGCATAGTGGGAAATCATGTCTGTCTTCATGATGCAAGACGTGACTTGGGTTTTCCATTCTACACCAACTGGTTCTTCAGAGTCCAGTATATGTTACTTTCCATGTACTGCAATACACAATTTGGAAAATACTCCCATCTGCCTGTACGGTGGTAGTGGTAAGATTGGTTTTTTTTGACAGGGTTCCTTCTCAGAGTTAAGTACATGGCATTTTCCTGAAACTATCACACAGATGTTGCAGTGTTTCCATCGTCAAGATGATGTTTATTGAAACTGCCAATATGACAGGGACGCTTCTTAGAGTAAAGTATATGGCACATTGCTTAGGCCTCTGCACATTCATTTGAAATCACTTCTGTCTTCATGAAGCAAGATCCTAGTGGAAGGACGCTTTGCCAACAGACTGGAACCTCCTAGTGCCTAGACATGGCACTCCCTGTGTCCCTTCACTCCCAGATTTGAATAGGCTTCTACCTTTGGGAGAGATGATGTTAGATGAAATGCGTTTTCTCTCCCTTGTTGTTACTTAGAGTTACATTCATGGCAATTTGCTTCCCTCTCCGTGAAACCTGGTATTCGTTGAACATAACTTCTGCACACACTTCATCTTCCTAGGTAAGATTATTTCAGATTTCCTTATGCTCCATTCACACTTTAGAATGTATGTCTATCCTCTGGCAAGGCCATGTTTGTGGAAGGGTGATCTCTCTACAGTGTTGTTTGAGTTGAAAGGTGCTTTCTCAGCAAACTTGTTTCTCACTCACAGTGAAGGGCATGACATGTTCCTCAAGCTTTCACACGCACTTTTGAAAATGCTTCTGGCTTTGAGGTCGATGCCATTTTGTGATAACTGGCTTTCACTACAGTGTTGTCTCTTGCCCTTAATAACAAGGCACACTTTCTGGCTTCCCAGTTTAGTTTGGAAATGAGGTCTGTCTTCATGAGAGAAGACGTGCCTTGAAAGATCCATTCTACATGACCTGGTTCCTCAGAGTCCAGCATATGTTACTTACCATCGGCTCACCACAGACAATGGATAACACTCCAGTTCGCCTGGAAGATGGTAGTGGAAAGATGGTTTCTTGATAGGATTCCTTCTCATAAGTATGGAATGGGCACTTTGCTCATGCTATCACATAGACAGCAAAGGGCTTCCATCTTTATGAACTGTAATTATAGAAACTACTTTACCCACATTAAGGTGTCTTATGGTTGATATATGGCAGTTTGTTTAGGCTTCTTCAAGTACATGTGAACTCACTTCTGTCTTCATAAAACAAAATTTAGTGGAAAGAAGCATGCTGCACTCACTTGTATCTCCCAGCTAAGCACACGGTACTCTCAGTGTTCCATCACTCCCAGGTTTGAATAGGCTTCCACCTTCATGAGAGACGATGTTACCTGAAATGCGGTTTCTCTCCTGTTTTGTTTCTTAGAGTTACATTCATGGCAATTTGCTTTCCCTCTTTGTAAAACCAGGTATTTGTTGAACTCAACCTTCTGTGTACACTTTGGGTTCCTTGGGGAGTTTATTTCAGTTTTCCTTATCCTTCCTACACTCTTTTGAATACACTTCTGTCCTTTGTAAGACCACATTTGTGGATGGACGGTTTCTCTACAGTGTTCTTTGAGTTGAAAGGTGCCTTCCCAACAGACTTGTTTCTCGCTCATAGTGAAGTGCATGACACATTCCTCAAGCTTTCAGACATACTATTGTAAATGTTTCTGTCTTAGGCATTGATGCTGTTTTTTTGGTAACAGGTTTTCAATACAGTGTTGCCTCTTAGCCTTAAGCAGAAGGCACACTCTCTGGCTTCCCAGCTTAGTTTGGAAATGAGGTCTGTCTTTATGATGGAAGAAATGCCTTGAAAGATATGTTCTACACGAACTGATGCCTCGAAGTCCAGTGTATGTTACTTACTGTGTGCTGCATCACACTGGCTAACACTCCCATATGCCTGTGAGGTGGTAGTGGAAGGATGGTTTCTCTATAGGATTCCTTCTCATAGATATGGACAAGGCATTTTGCTGATGCTATCACATAGACAGTGCAAAGAGCTTCCATCTTCACGGACGATATTCACTGAAACTGCTTTACTGACAGGAAGGCCTTTTAGAGTTAATATATGGAACTTTGCTTTGGCTTCTTCAAGTACATTTGAATTCGCTTCTGTCTTCACGAAACAAGGTTTTAGTAGAAAGAAGCATGCTGCTCACACTTGCATCTCCCAGCTAAGTCTATGATACTCTCTGTGTCCCTTCACTTCCAAGTTTGAAAAGGCTTCCACCTTAGAGACAGACGATATTAGCTGAAATGCGTTTTCTCTCCCGTGTTGTTTCTTAGAGTTACATTCAGACGATTTGCTTACCCTTTTCCTAAAACCAGGTATTTGTTGAACTTAACCTTCTGCACACATTTTGGCTTCCCAGGGGATATTATTTCAGTTTTCCTTAAGCTTCATACACACTTTTGAATACACTTCTGTCCTCTGACAAGACCATGTTTGTGGATGGATGGTTTCTCTACAGTGTTGTTTGAGTTGAAAGGTGCTTTCCCAACAGATTTGTTTCTCGCTCATAGTGAAGTGCATGACACATTCCTCCAGCTTTTTCATACACGTTTGAAAATTCCTCTTTGTTCGGAATTGATGCCGTTTATTTGGAACAGGTTTTCAATACAGTGTTGCCTCTTAGCCTTAAGCAAAAGGCACACTCTCTGGCTTCCCAGATTAGTTTGGAAATGAAGTCTGTTTTCATGATGGAGATGTGCCTTGAAAGATCCATTCTACACGAAGTGGGTCCTCAGAGTCCTGTATATGATACTGTGTGCTGCACCACACATGTTGGCTAACACTCCCATCTTCCTGTGAGGTGGTAGTGGAAGGATGGTTTCTTGACAGGATTTCTTTTCATAGGGATGGACAGGGCACTTTGCTGATGCTATCACACAGACATTGCAAAGGGCTTCCATCTTCCGAAAGATATTCACAGAAACTACTTTACCAAAAGTAAGGTGTCTTAGGGTTAATATGGCATGTTGCTTAGGCTTCTTCGAGTACATTTGAAACCACTTCTGTCTTCACGAAACAAGGTTTTAGTTGAAAGACGCATGCTGCACACACTTGCATTTCCCAGCTAAGTCCATGGCACTCTCTGTGTCCCATCACTCCCAAGTTTGAATAGGCTTCTACCTTTGGGAGAAACAATGTTAGCTGAAATGCAGTTTTTCTCCCGTGTTGTTTCTTAGAGCTACATTCATGACAATTTGATTACCCTCTTCCTGCAACCAGGTATACTTTGAACTTAACCTTCTGCACACACTTCAGCTTCCTACAGGAGATGACTTCAGTTTTCCTTATGCTTCATATGCCTTTTTCTGATGGTACACAAAGAAGAATGAAGTACAAACAAGTCAGCTTCATGAGAAAGGGAGCAGGGGACAGCAATAGAAAAGACTGTTGCCCTGAACAACTCCTTAGTACCGTTTTAATGAGATATAGACAGTAATCAACAAAGGAGCTGAAGAAGGCTAAACAGTAATCATATGCCTTGTGGATAAACAAGAAGGAAAGCAAAATATGTCTGGTCAAGCAGTATAAAGTTTATAGTTGAGCAAGCACATTCAAAGGACTTATCTAATTAGCTACAGGTGACCTCGAGGTGAAGGGGAGATAACAGAAAAATGAAGCAGTTGGCATTCCACCCTCAGTGAGCTGGGCATCCCCAGCTGCTTGGCTTCAAGGATGTACATCATCCTCTCCCCCAGAGTCCTGTTGCCAGTAGATGTTTTTCATCTCGTATATATATCATGGCTGCTTCTAATTCAGAGATACTTCCATCTAATTTTTGATCTATGATTGTTTGTTGATTCCAAGCCTTGCTAGCATTCTCATGCCACTTTTGTACAAATTTTGTGGTTTGTACAGTTTGACGCAAGGTTATTCCTTCAGTGGTAGCTGTAGTAGTAATGGTTATAATTCCTAAAATAGCTGTTATAAGCAACCCAAGAAATCTTTTTGTTCTATGGACCTATTCCTTCAAAACTGTTAAACGTACATGCATATTTAGAGAGCTTTCCCAAACACAGTGGTGTTTCACCAGTAAGCAGATGCCTATTATTTTTCTACCTATGAAAAAGATAGAATTATCTGTATAAACATTCTCATCTACACAGGTGAACATTTTACAACTGGGACAGTTTATTTCTCTACTGTTATGATCAAAAGTCATTTTTCCAATAACAAAAACATAGGGATCTCTAACATATGCTCTTTTTTATTTTTTATTATTTTTTATTTTTTTTATTTCCACCATAATAGTATTCATTGTTTTTGCACCACACCCAGTGCTCCATACAATACGTGCCCTCCCTAATACCCCCAACCTGGTTCCCCCAACATCCCACCCCCCGCCCCTTCAAAACCTTCAGGTTGTTTTTCAGAGTCCATAGTCTCTCATGGTTCTCCTCCCCTTCCAATTTCCCTCAACTCCCTTCTCCTCTCCATCTTCCCATGTCCTCCATGTTATGCTCCACAAATAAGTGAAACCAGATGATATTTGACTCTCTCTGCTTGACTTATTTCACTCAGCATAATCTGTTCCAGTCCCGTCCATGTTGCTACAAAAGTTGGGTATTCATCCTTTCTGATGGAGGCATAATACTCCATAGTGTATATGGACCACATCTTCCTTATCCATTCATCCGTTGAAGGGCATCTTGGTTCTTTCCATAGGTTGGCGACCATGGCCATTGCTGCCATGAACATTGGGGTACAGATGGCCCTTGTTTTCACTACATCTGTATCTTTGGGGTAAATACACAGTAGTGCAATTGCAGGGTCATAGGAAAGCTCTATTTTTAATTTCTTAAGGAATCTCCACACTGTTCTCCAAAGTGGCTGCACCAACTTGCATTCCCACCAACAGTGTAAGAGGGTTCCCCTTTCTCCACATCCTCTCCAACACACGTTGTTTCCTGTCTTGCTAATTTTGGCCATTCTAACTGGTGTAAGGTGGTATCTCAATATGGTTTTAATTTGAATCTCCCTGATGGCTAGTAATGATGAACATTTTTTTCATGTGTCTGGTAGCCATTTGTATGTCTTCTTTGAAGAAGTGTCTGTTCATATCTTCTGCCCATTTTTTGATATGATTATCTGTTTTGTATGTGTTGAGTTTGAGAAGTTCTTTATAGATCCTGGATATAAACCTTTTGTCTGTACTGTCACTTGCAAATATCTTCTCCCATTCCATGGGTTGCCTCTTTGTTTTGTTGACTGTTTCCTTTGCTGTGCTGAAGCATTCGATCTTAATGAAATCCCAAAAGTTCATTTTTGCTTTTGTTTCCTTTGCCTTTGGAGACATATCTTGAAAGAAGTTGCTGTGGGTGATATCGAAGATATCTGCCTATGTTCTGCCTATGTACTGCCTATGTTCTCCTCTAGGATTCTGATGGATTCCTGTCTCACGTTGAGGTCTTTTATCCATTTCAAGTTTATCTTTGTGTATGGTGTAAGAGAATGATCGAGTTTCATTCTTCTACATATAGCTGTCCAATTTTCCCAGCACCACTTATTGAAGAGACTGTCTATTTGCTAGGATCTTGTTGAGAATCTTAGCATCCATATTCATCAGGGATATTGGTCTGAAATTCTCCTTTTTGGTAGGGTCTTTGCCTGGTTTGGGGATCAGGGTAATGCTGGCTTCGTAAAAAGAGTCTGGAAGTTTTCCTTCTTCTTCAATTTTTTGAAACAGCTTCAGGAGTATAGGTGTTATTTCTTCTTTGAAAGTTTGATAGAATTCCCCAGGGAATCCGTCAGGTCCTGGGCTCTTGTTTTTCAGGAGGTTTTTGATCACTGCTTCAATCTTGTTACTAGATATCGGTCTACTCAGGTTGTCAATTTCCTCCTGGTTCAATTTTGGGAGTTTATAGTTTTCCAGGAATACATCCATTTCATCTAGGTGGCTTAGCTTATTGGCATATAACTGTTGATAATAACTTCTGATTATTGTTTCTACTTCCTGGTGTTAGTTGTGATCTCTCCCTTCTCATTCATAATTTTTTTTCTCCCTTTTCATTCATAATTTTATTAATTTAGGCTTTCTCTCTTTTCTTTTGGATTAGTCTGGCCAATGGTTGATCGATCTTATTGATTCTTTCAAAAAACCAGCTTCTAGTTTCATCAATAGGTTCTACCATATCTCTGGTTTCTACCTCATTGATCTGTGCTCTAATCTCGATTATTTCCCTGCTTGTGTGTGGAGTTGGTTTTATTTGTCGTTGATTCTCCAGTTCTTTAAGGTGTAGAGACAGCTGGTGTATTCTGGATTTTTCCATTTTTTTGAGGGAGGCTTGGATGGCTATGTATTTCCCCCTTAGGACCGCCTTTGCTGTATCCCATAGGTTTTGGACCAAAGTGTCTTCATTTCTCATTGGTTTCCATGAATTGTTCAAGTTCTTCTTTGATCTCCTGGTTGATCCAAGTATTCTTAAGCAAGGTGGTCTTTAGCTTCCAGGTGTTTGAGCTCCTTCTGAACTTTTCCTTGTGATTGAGCTCCAGTTTCAAAGCATTGTGATCTGAGAATATGCAGGGAATAATCTCAATCTTTTGGTATTGGTTGAGCCCTGATTTGTGACCCAGTATGTGGTCTATTCTGGAGAAGGTTCCATGTGCACTCGAGAAGAATGAGTATTCTGTTGTTTTAGGGTGGAATGTTCTGTATATATCTATGAGGTCCATCTGGTCCAATGTGTCATTCAATGCTCTTGCTTCTTTCTTGATTTTCTGCTTGGATGATCTGTCTATTACTGAGAAAGGTGTGTTAAGATCTCCTACTATTAATGTATTCATATCAATATGACTCTTTATCTTGATTAATAGTTTTCTTATGTAATTGGCTGCTCCCATATTGGGGGCGTATATATTTACAATTGTTAGATCATCTTGGTGGATAGTCCCTTTAAGAATGATGTAGTGTTGGGAACCTGGGTGGCTCAGTGGGTTAAAGCCTCTGCTTTCGACTCAGGTCATGATCCCAGGGTCCTGGGATCGAGTCCCACATCGGGCTCACTGCTCAGCAGGGAGCCTGCTTCCTCCTCTCTCTCTGCCTGCCTCTCTGCCTACTTGTGATCTCTGTCTGTCAAATAAATAAATAAAATCTTTTTTTTAAAAGAATGATTTAGTGTCCTTCTGTATCTCTGACTACAGTCTTTGGTTTAAAATCTAATTTATCTGATATGAGAGTTGCTACCCCGGCCTTCTTTTGAGGCCCATTGGCATGAAAGATGCTTCTCCATCCCTTAACTTTCAATCTGGGTGTATATTTAGGTTCAAAATGGGTCTCTTGTAAAGAACATATGGATGGGTCCTGTCGTTTTATCCAATCTCCAACCCTGTGTCATTTTATGGGTGCATTTAGGGCATTCACATTGAGAGTGATTATTGATAGATACGTTTTTATTGATATCATGTTACCTTTGAAGTCTTTCTTTCTGTAGATTGTCTCTATATTTCTGTTTAATGATATTTTTAGGATTTTTTCTCTTTTATAGAACCCCCCTTAATATTTCCTGCAGTGTCGACTTGGTGGTCGCATAGTCTTTTAAGCCTTGCCTGTCTTGGAAACTCTTTATCTCTCCATCCATTTTGAATGTCAATCTCGCTGGATAAAGTATTCTTGGCTGCATGTTCTTCTCGTTTAGTGCCCTGAATACATCTTGCCAGCCCTTTCTGGCTTGCCAGGTCTCTGTGGACAGGTCTGATGTTATTCTGATGGGCTTTCCTCTGTACATAAGGAGCTTTTTTGTCCTAGAGGCTTTCAAGAGATTGTATCTACTATTATGATTTCTCAATTTTACTATCAGGTGCCTGGATGTTTTTTCGGAATCTATAATCTTGGGGGGAGACCGTTCTGCCTCTAGTACATGAATGCTTGTTCCATTCTCGAGATTGGGAACTTGTTCCACTATATCTTCTAGACTTCTTTCTTTCTCCTCCCCTTCAGGGATTCCAATAATTCTGATGTTGGAATGTTTCATGGCATCATTTATTTCCCTGATTCTGTTTTCATGGCTTCTAAGCTGTTTGTTCCAGGCTTCCTCCTCATCCTTTCTCTATATTTTTGTCCTCAACATCACTAATTCTATCTTCTGTCTCAGTTACCCTAGCTTTTAGAGAATTTAGATTTGATTGGACCTCATTGAGAGCATTGTGAACCTCATCCCTGGTGGCTTTCAGCTCTGCCCTAACATTGTGAACATCATCCCTGGTGGCTTTCAATTTTGCCTTAATCAATTCCGTTAGACAGAGATCACAAGGAGGCAGAGGCAGGCAGAGAGAGAGAGAGGGAGAAGCAGCCTCCCTGCTGAGCAGAGAGTCTGATGTAGGGCTTGATCCCAGGACCCTGAGATCATGGCCTGAGCGGAAGGTAGAGGCTTAGCCCACTAAGCCACCCAGGTGCCCCTATTTTGTACTTTTAAAAATTGATTTATTATTATCATAATTATTTTTCAGTTATATTCTTATTTTTCAATTCTTTTTCAATTCTTGTGTACTTTTAATTTTTATATATAGTTTATATATTTTTTGTTTTGTTTACCCTTTATTGTACTTTATTATGTATGTATATGAAGAAAGAAATATATGTATAATCTTATCTATGTCTTATAACTTATTTTATATATGTATTGTATATAAATATGCATAATGTACATATATTTGTACACTTTTTTCTTCTTTTGGGATCAAGTATCTTTTATTTCTTTTATCTTTTTCTGTTTTTTTTATTTTAATAAACATATAATGTATTTTTATCCCCAGGGGTACAGGTCTGTGAATCGCCAGGTTTACACATTTCACAGCACTCATCATAGCACATACCCTCTCCAATGTCCATTTCCCCACCACCCTCTCCCGTCCCCCCTCCCCCCAGCAACCCTCTTTGAGATAGAGATTGAGTCTTTTATGGTTTATCTCCCTCCCAATCCCATCTTTTCATTTTTTCTATTCCTACCTACCCCCAAACCCCCCACATTGCATCTCCACTTCCTGATATCAAAGAGATCATGTGATAGTTGTCTTTCCCCAATTGACTTATTTCGCTAAGCATAATACCCTCTAGTTCCATCCACATCATCGCAAATGGCAAGATTTCATGTCTTTTGATGGCTGCATAGTATTCCATTGTGTATATATACCACTTCTTCTTTATCCATTCATCTGTTGATGGACATCTAGGCTCTTTCCACAGTTTAGCTATTGTGGACCTTGCTGCAATAAACATTCGGGTGCACGTGCCCCTTTGGAGCACCACGTTTGTATCTTTGGGATATATACCCAGTAGTGCAATTGCTGGGTCATAGGGTAGCTCTATTTTCAGTTTTTTAAGGAACCTCCACACTGTTTTCCAGAGTGGTTGCACCAGCTTGCATTCCCACCAGCAGTGTAGGAGGGTTCCCCTCTCTCCGCATCCTCGCCAGCATCTGTCATTTCTTGACTTGTTAATTGTAGCCGTTCTGACTGGTGTGAGGTGGTATCTCATTGTGGTTTTGATTTGTATTTCCCTGATGCTGAGTGATGTGGAGCATTTTTTCATGTGTCTGTTGGCCATCTGGATGTCTTCTTTGCAGAAATGTCTGCTCACGTCCTCTGCCCATTTCTTGACTGGATTATTTGCTCTTTGGGTATTGAATTTGCTAAGCTCTTTATAGATTTTGGATACTAGCCCTTTATCTGATATGTCGTTTGCAAATATCTTCTCTCATTGTGTCAGTTGTCTTTTGGTTTTGTTAAGTGTTTCCTTTGCTGTGCAAAAGCTTTTGATCTTGATGAAATCCCAATAGTTCATTTTTGCCCTTGCTTCTGTTGCCTTTGGCGATGTTCCTAGGAAGTTGCTGCGGTTGAGGTCAAAGAGGTTGCTGCCTGCATTCTCCTCAAGGATTTTGATAGATTCCTTTCTCACATTGAGGTCCTTCATCCATTTTGAGTCTATTTTCATGTGTGGTGTAAGGAAATAGTCCAATTTCATTTTTCTGCATGTGGCTGTCCAATTTTCCCAGCACCATTTGTTGAAGAGGCTGTCTTTTTTCCATTGGATATTCTTTCCTGCTTTGTCAAAGATTAGTTGACCATAGAGTTGAGGGTCTATTTCTGGGCTCTCTATTCTGTTCCATTGATCTATATGTCTGTTTTTATGCCAGTACCATACTGTCTTGATGATGACAGCTTTGTAATAGAGCTTGAAGTCTGGAATTGTGATGCCACCGACTTTGGCTTTCTTTTTCAACTTTTCTTTGGCTATTCGAGGTCTTTTCTGGTTCCATATACGTTTTAGGATTATTTGTTCTATTTCTTTTAAAAAAATGGATGGGATTTTGATAGGTATTGCATTAAATGTGTTGATTGCTTTAGGTAGAATAGACATTTTCACAATATTTGTTCTTCCAATCCATGAGCATGGAATATTTTTCCATTTCTTTGTGTCTTCCTCAATTTCTTTCATGAGTACTTTATAGTTTTCTGAGTATAGATTCTTAGCCTCTTTGGTTAGATTTATTCCTAGGTATCTTATGGTTTTGGGTGCGATCGTAAATGGGACTGACTCCTCAATTTCTCTTTCTTCTGTCTTGTTGTTAGTGTAAAAAAATGCGACTGATTTCTGTGCATTGACTTTATATCCTGACACTTCACTGAATTCCTGTATAAGTTCTAGCAGTTTTGGGGTGGAGCCTTTTGGGTTTTCCACATAGAGTATCATATCATCTGCAAAGGGTGATAGTTTGACTTCTTCTTTGCCAATTTGGATGCCTTTAATTTCTTTTTGTTGTCTGATTGCTGAGGCTAGGACTTCTAGTACTATGTTGAACAGCAGTGGCGATAACGGACATCCCCGCCGTGTTCCTGACCTGGAAAAGCTTTCAGTTTTTCTCCATTGAGAATATTTGCGGTGGGTTTTTCATAGATGGCTTTGATAATATTGAGGTATGTGCCTTCTATCCCTACAGTTTGAAGAGTTTTAATCAGGAAGGGATGCTGCAGTTTGTCAAATGCTTTTTCAGCATCTATTGAGAGTATCATATGGTTCTTATTCTTTCTTTTTATCAATGTACTGTATCACATTGATGGATTTGCGGATGTTGAACCAACCTTGCAGCCCTGGGATAAATCCCACTTGGTTGTGGTGAATAATCCTTTTAATGTACTGTTGGATCCTATTGACCAGTATTTTGGTGAGAATTTTCGCATCTGTGTTCCTCAAGGATATTGGTCTGTAATTCTCTTTTTTGGTGGGATCCTTGTCTGGTTTTGGGATCAAGGTGGTGCTGGCCTCATAGAATGAGTTTGGAAGTTTTCCTTCCATTTCTATTTTTTGGAACAGTTTCAGGAGAATAGGAATTAATTCTTCTTTAAATGTTTGGTAGAATTCCCCTGGGAAGCCGTCTGGTCCTGGACTTTTGTTTGTTTGGAGATTTTTGATGACTGTTTCAATCTCCTTACTGGTTATGGGTCTGTTCAGGTTATCTATTTCTTCCTGGTTCAGTTGTGGTAGTTTATATGTCTCTAGAAATGTATCCATTTCTTCCAGATTGTCAAATTTGTTGGTGTAGAGTTGTTCATAGTATGTTCTTATAATTGTTTGTATTGCTTTGGTGTTGGTTGTGATCTCTCCTCTTTCATTCATGATTTTATTTATTTGGGTCCTTTCTCTTTTCTTTTTGGTAAGTCTGGCCAGGGGTTTGTCAATCTTATTAATTCTATCAAAGAACCAGCTCCTAGTTTTGTTGATTTGTTCTATTGTTTTTTTAGTTTCTATTTCATTGATTTCTGCTCTGATCTTTACGGTTTCTCTTCTCCTGCTGGGTTTAGGCTTTCTTTGTTGTTCTCTCTCCAGCTCCTTTAGGTGTAGGGTTAGGTTGTGTATTTGAGACCTTTCTTGTTTCTTGAGAAAGGTTTGCACCGCTACATATTTTCCTCTCAGGACTGCCTTTGTCGTGTCCCACAGGTTTTGAACTGTTGTGTTTTCATTATCATTTGTTTCCATGATTTTTTCAATTCTTCTTTAATTTCCTGGTTGACCCATTCATTTTTTAGAAGGATGCTGTTTAGTCTCCATGTATTTGCGTTCTTTCCAAATTTCCTCTTGTGATTGAGTTCTAGCTTCAGAGCATTGTGGTCTGAAAATAGGCAGGGAATGATCTCAATCTTTTGGTACCGATTGAGACCTGATTTATGACCCAGGATGTGGTCTATTCTGGAGAATATTCCATGTGCACTCGAGAAGAATGTATATTCTGTTGCTTTGGGATGGAATGTTCTGAATATATCTGTGATGTCCATCTGATCCAGTGTGTCATTTAAGGCCTTTATTTCCTTGTTGATCTTTCGCTTAGATGATCTTTCCATTTCAGTGAGGGGAGTGTTAAAGTCCCCTGCTATTATCTTATTACTGTCAATGTATTTCTTTGATTTTGTTATTAATTGGTTTATATTGTTGGCTGCTCCCATGTTAGGGGCAGAGATATTGAAGATTGTTAGGTCTTCTTGTTGGACAGACCCTTTGAGTATGATATAGTGTCCTTCCTCATCTCTTATTATAGTTTTTGGCTTAAAATCTAATTGATCTGATATAAGGATTGCCACCCCGGCTTTCTTCTGATGTCCATTACCGTGGTACATTGTTTTCCACCCCCTCACTTTAAATCTGGAGGTGTCTTTGGGTCTAAAATGAGTTTCTTGTAGGCAGCATATTGATGGGTTTTGGTTTTTTATCCATTCTGATACCCTGTGTCTTTTGATTGGGGCATTTAGCCCATTAACATTCAGGGTAACTATTGAGAGGTATAAATTTAGTGCCATTGTATTGCCTGTAAGGTGACTGTTACTGTATATTGTCTCTGTTTCTTTCTGATCTACTACTTTTAGGGTCTCTCTTTGCTTAGAGAATCCCTTTCAATATTTCCTGTAGAGCTGGTTTGGTGTTTGCATACTCTTTCAGTGTTTGTTTGTCCTGGAAGCTCTTTATCTCTCCTTCTATTTTCAATGATAGCCTAGCCGGATATAGTATTCTTGGCTGCATGTTTTTCTCGTTTAGTGCTCTGAATATATCATGCCAGTTCTTTCTGGCCTGCCAGGTCTCTGTGGATAGGTCCGCTGCCATTCTAATGTTTTTACCCTTGTATGTTACAGACTTCTTTTCCCGGGCTGCTTTCAGGATTTTCTCTTTGTCGCTAAGACTTGTATATTTTAATATGAGGTGACGAGGTGTAGACCTATTTTTATTGATTTTGAGAGGCGTTCTTAGCATCTCCTGGATTTTTTTTTATGACTTATTTCTTTTCAGCGTAACAGTATTCATTGATTTTTCACCACACCCAGTGCTCCATGCAATCCATGCCCTCCCCAGTACCCACCACCGGATTCCCCCAACCTCCCAACCCCCGCCCCTTCGAAAACCTCAGGTCGTTTTTCAGAGTCCATAGTCTCTCATGGTTCACCTCCCCTTCCAATTTCCCTTAACTCCCTTCTCCTCTCCATCTACCCTTGTCCTCCATATTGTTTGTTATGCTCAACAAATAAGTGAAACCATATGATACTTGACTCTCTCTGCTTGACTTATTTCACTCAGCATAATCTCTTCCAGTCCCGTCCATGTTGCTACAAATGTTGTGTATTCGTCCTTTCTGATGGAGGCATAATACTCCATGGTGTATATAGACCACATCTTCCTTATCCATTCATCCGTTGAGGGGCATCCTGGTTCTTTCCACAGTTTGGCGACCGTGGCCATTGCTGCTATAAACATTGGGAGTACAGGTGGCCCTTCTTTTCACTACATCTGTATCTTTGGGGTAAATACCCACTAGTGCAATTGCAGGGTCATAGGGAAGCTCTATTTTTAATTTCTTGAGGAATCTCCACACTGTTCTCCAAAGTGGCTGCACCAACTTGCATTCCCACCAACAGTGTAAGAGGGTTCCCCTTTCTCCACATCCTCTCCAACACATGTTGTTTCTTGTCTTGCTAATTTTGGCCATTCTAACTGGTGTAAGGTGGTATCTCAATGTGGTTTTAATTTGAATCTCCCTGATGGCTAGTGATGATGAACATTTTTTCATGTGTCTGATAGCCATTTGTATGTCTTCACTGGAGATGTGTCTGTTCATACCTTCTGCCCATTTTTTAATATGATTGTCTTTTTTGTGTGTATTGAGTTTGAGGAGTTCTTTATAGATCCTGGATATCAGCCTTTTGTCTGTACTGTCATTTGCGAATATCTTCTCCCATTCCGTGGGTTGCCTCTTTGTTTTTTGGGGGGAGGGAGCCACCAGAGGCGACCAATTGGAAAGGAATACACCAGTACAAGAGTGCCCTGCTTCTCGGGACCAGCATTAACTTGGAGTCTGGTTGAAAGCACTCAAAAAGAGCAAAGGATCGTGGGGGAGGGGGGAATTGTGGGAATCAGGGTGGCTAGGGACAGGGGCATCTCCTGGATTTTGATGTTTGTTCCCTTTGCCATGGTAGGGAAATTCTCTCCAATAATTGTCTCCAATATACCTTCTGCTCCCCTCTCTCTTTCTTCTTCTTCTGGAATCCCAATTATTCTAATGTTGTGTCGTCTTATGGCGTCGCTTATCTCTCGAATTCTCTCCTCGTGGTCCAATATTTGTTTGTCTCTCTTTTGCTCAGCTTCTTTATTCTCTGTCATTTGGTCTTCTATGTCACTAATTCTTTCTTCTGCCTCATTTATCCTTGCATTGAGAGCTTCCATTTTTTATTGCACCTCATTAATAGCTTTTTTAATTTCAACTTGGTTAGATTTTAGTTCTTTTATTTCTCCAGAAAGGGCTTTTATCTCTCCGGAGAGGGTTTCTCTAATATCTTCTATGCTTTTTTCGAGCCTGGCTAGAACCTTGAGAATTGTCATTCTGAACTCTAGATCTGTCATGTTACCAATGTCCGTATTGATTAGGTCTTTAGCCTTCAGTACGGCCTCTTGTTCTTTTTTTTTGAGGTGAGTTTTTCGCCTTGTCATTTTGTCCAGATAAGATTTGCTTTCTCCTCCTGTGGAATTCCACTGTTCTTGGTGAATGAAGTTGGTCTTGGCTGGGTTTCTTGTTGATCTTCTGGGGGAGGGGCCTGTTGTGGTGATTCTCAAGTGTCTTTGCCGCAGGCGGAATTGCACCACCCTTGCCAGGGGCCGGGCTAAGTAATCCGCTCTTGTTTGCTTTCTGGAGCTTTTGTTCCCTGAGTGCTTTCCGTAGAGTTCTGGAGGACAGGAATGAAGGTGGCGGCCTCCCAATCTCTCGGCCCAGAGGAGCAGAGAGCTTGGGGTTCCACTCCTCAGTGCACCCTCAGAGAAAAGCGCCCAACCGCCCCGCCTTCCTGGCCTGCAATCACGCCTTGAGGAAAGCAGTCAATTGCTGGAACCTGGAGAAAAGCGCCTGTTCTCTTCTGTCTCCGTGGCCTCTGGCCACGCTCCGAGCCCACCCAGCCTGTGACCGGCACAAGGTAACCCCGGGCTGAGAGCTCACGCCTCAGCTTTGTCGCTGTAGCCGGCTTCCCCACTCTAATACCTGCGAGCTCTGTGGCACTCAGACACCCCCGGTCCTTCTGTGACCCCTCAGGACCTGGGGTTATGCTGACCCCGCCTGGGTTTCCCCCCGGTTTAGCCTCTGGAGCGATGTCTCCCAGTGGAGCAGACTTTTAAAAGTCCCGATTTTGTGCTCCGTTTCTCCGCCGCTTGCCGGGAGCCGGCCCCTCCCCCCGGGGTGTATCTTCCCGTCGCTTTGGATTCACTTCTCCGCAGGTCCTACCTTTCAGAAAGTGACCGATTTTCTGTTTCTAGAATTGTCGCTCTTCTTCTCTTCGATTTCCCGTTGGATTTGTAGGTGTTCACAATGGTTAGATAAGCTATCTAGCTGATCTCCTGCTACCTGATGTCGTCTCAGCCTGCTACTTCTCCGCCATCTTGACTCCTCCGGGGAGCCCTACAGGTTTTATCTTGTTTCCTCTCTGGGTAGAGTTCTTTGCAGATGCCCCACTCTGCCCCAACTGTGGAACAGATTTCCTCTTGAGAGTATACTGAGGTGGCAATATCCAGACATGTCCTTTATTCCTCCTAGCCAAGCCCTCAATCACTGTCTTTGCAGAACTCAAACCAGGAGATCATCGAGGAGCTGGCTGCTGGTTTCGAGTACTCCATCTCCTTAGACAAGGGGAAGATACACCAGGACATCAGCAAGGGCCAACAGGGGTCTTGGGTAAGTGTAAGAGGATAGAGGAGTTTACAGGTTATCACAACCAGGACTGGGGTGGGCCCAGAACCTTGGCTCAAATGTGCCAACTACCTGAGACCATTCCAGGAATGTGGCTACTCCATAGCCTTCCCATTCCTGTCAGGAGCTGGCCAAACCTCAGGTCATTTAAAGGGAGTGTCAGCCAGCCTACACTTTAGACATTTCTCAGTTCTGATGAGCCTGAACTTGAGCATCCATATGAAATCCCGAATCCTCTCTATCCCATTATCTATAGTGGGGCAGTGTGTTGATGACTCGGTAGGATAATCCTTTTCATATGGGCTATTTTTTTTAATTTTTTATTTCTTTTCAGCGTAACAGTATTCATTGTTTTTGTGCCACACCCAGCGCTCCATGCAATCTGTGCCCTCCCTAATACCCACCACCTGGTTCCCCCATCCTCCCACCCCCCGCCCCTTTAAAACCCTCAGGTTGTTTTTCAGAGTCCATAGTCTCTCATGGTTCACCTCCCCTTACAATTTCCCTCAACTCCCTTCTCCACTCCATCTCCCCATGTCCTCCATGTTATTTGTTATGCTCCACAAAACCATAGCACCTCTCTGTATTAATATGGGCTATTAATACAGAGAGGTGCTATCGTTTCCAGCTAACAAAAAGGCTTGACAGTATCAATTATTTATCATTCCCCCCAAATCAAAATGTACTTTTTCTCATTTTGTTTTATTATTTCATTTTATTTTAATTTTTTAATTTAAATTTTACTTGGTTACCATACAGTGCAATATTGGTTTCTGGGGTGGAATTCTGTGTTTCATCACTTATATACAACACCAGTGCTCATCACCACAAGCGTCCCCTTTAATACCCATCACCCATCAAGCCCTTTCCCCCTAAACACCTCCCTCCATTTCTCAGTTGGTTCTCTATCATTAAGAGTCTCTTCTGGTTTGTTTCCCTCTCTCCTTTCACCACCCCCCTTCTCATATGTTCATTTGTTTTCTTTCTTAATTTCCACACAGTTGAGAGATCATATGGAAAATATACTTTTAAGCCTACAACATTTTATGGTATAGGCACTCAGGTCTGTTTCTTGCACAAGTTCATGGGATGATGGGAGATTTCAGTCTGAGCTCTAGACTCTCATCTTCCTGGTGGCTCATGGTGATGCTGCTGATGATATGTTCCTCTTGTCCACCAGTGTGACAACGAGTTCATACTGTACCTGGATGAAGCCTGCACAATGCAGACACTCCAGGAAGGCAGAATTCGAAGATTAGAGTCCCTGGTACCAGCATACCCATGTGAAAACATCTCCTACATCACCATATTCCTGGACCCCTCTCAGGCCTTCACCAGCTGCCAACAGATCCTGGATCATTTCTTTAATGGGTGAGTGCCTGCTCCCTTCACAGCATTATGGTGAGTCCTCTGCCTACTGACTGTGTGTATGGGGAATGTCAACATACCTCACTGAACTTCACTTTGCTCTTCTGAAAAGTAGGGTGGTAAGAGAATAAATATGGCAGTTATCATAGGAAATCATGAGATAAGCCCATAATGGGTGCTTACCTGGTACCTGGCTCTGCAGAGAGGACTGCTGGCCATGGTGGTCATCTTCATGTTTGTTATGTCTCTGTCCCTAGTGAAGAAGTTCCCTGCCTTGGCCCACCCTGGCCTGTGGCCTCTGAGTTTGGAAAAAGCACTTGGAAAACAACCCGGTTTCCCAATTGCAAAGAAGTTTTGAGGTTCCATCCACTGTTCCTGGTCCTTGTCTTGGATGTAGGCATTTTAGATCTCTCTGAGGGCAGGAAGAGGAACTCCAGTCCCACTCAGATGTCTTGGAAGGTCCTGGTTGGGGTTCATTCATTCAACAATATATATTAAACACATGCAAGTCCTTTTGTAGACACTAAGCTAATCCAGTGACTGAAGCAGACTCAATCCTTGGGCCTCAATTCTAGTCTGAGAATCAGAGAGTCACACTAGATATTCTAAGCAGTCGTGTTGTCAGTACATTAGATGTGATGCCCTCATGACCTCCCGTAGATAGAGATGCGCCTTTCCATGTTCAGATGTGGAGGAAGGAACAGAAGAACAACTGAAAATATGAGTAGTTTTGGGCCTCGAGGCAGAATGGGATAGGATAGTAAGGGAGCCTGTGAGGAGGGACCGGTAGTACCCTGATCTCACACATATTTGATTCCCATGTAAGGCTGAGGGCTAAGGGCTTCCACTGCATGAGAAAAGGAGTCAGAGAGCTGTGGGTGGGCTCCTAAGACCCCCGGGAGGCAGAGGGAAGGCTGGGCTGAGTCAGCTGCTGAAAGACTCATGATTTCCACAGTCCGATCTCACACTTCCTGCCCTGTCCATATCCATCTCTCCTGACCCCTACATCTGGGGCCCAGAATAGTAAGTGTGTGGTAAGCAGCCTGCTCACAAATATGCCATAAACCTCAGTGCCACGCTCATGTTCATGGAAGATGGGGTAGGCTATGCTCAGTCCCCTTGGGAGACAAATGCCAGTAGAAAGATGAGCCTCGCAAGGATCTCTTCTAGATGTGCTCCTTGAGCATACCTTCCATTGCAAAAATGGCCAAAGAGTGATTGGGAGTTGGGTGGGGACATCCTTTGGTGCCCAGACACAAGGAAAGGGGATGTGGAAGTATGGTGTGGAACAAGAGGATGGGCCTCTGACTCTGTTCCATACATGACTCCCCCCTAGGTCCCTCTCTCTCAACTTGTGCACCTGTGCAGATCAATTCTTACAGGAGGACTGGCAGACCCTGTACCATCCTTGGTTAAAACTAAAGTTGACATACATGCATTCCAACCAACTGGCTTAGGTGTGAAGCACTTTGACCCATTTCCCACAGCCCATTTGGAACATCTGGTGCCTACTGAGGCAGAAAAAGAGGGTAATGGTGTCTGAGAAAAATATCTACGGTGGGGTTCTCTTGCTGGGTATTCCCTTATGAGCAGTGGTATCCTTCCTATTTTTGGAAATACACATGGAAACATAGGCACATTGTCGAACTGTTCTCTTTATCCTATTCAATGCAAGCTCCAGTGCCCCAGCCTGCTGCAAAGTCATAATGCGGGCCCACCCTGGATTTAGAGGTTATTCTGGCTGTATTTTTACCACCACTTTTAGTGGTGGAGCCAACATCAACAGCTTCAGCATTGGAGCAAGAGCAAACATCAGCTCTGGCATGAATGTCAAGTCTTGATCCAGAGTCAGCTGGACCTTCAGCTATAATCAGAATTTCATCTCCACCTCTGAAAGTAGTCACAGAGCCAGCTCCAGTGCCAGAGGCCTCCTGCCCTGGCAGGTGACCAGTAAGAACAATCCAACTGAAGAGAAGCTTGATCTCATGGCCTTCCCTCCCCAGCTGGTAGCAGAAAAATCAACAATAACAGATGAAGTGAGCAGCTGGTTTCTTGTTGGGAGAGGGGTGGGTATTTCCTCTGCCATCAGCTGCCCCAGACCTGTCTTTTCCTGATCTGGACTCTTATGATCTGGGCCCAAATCCCAATTCCACCACTTGCCATTTGTGTGACTTGGGAAGCTTTCTTAACCTCTGAGTCTTTGCTATCCAATGTAGTCAGTAGAGATGGACACTAGTAGCACTGGCTGCAATGATTGACTGTCCAGATTAAATGAGGTGGAACATATAGAAAGCAGGGTAGGGCCCAGCTGGGTTTGGGGAAGCAGGGAAGAACACTCACTGTGTGCAGCCGGGCCCATGGGTTGGCACTCATCGGCCCAGGAGTCTCAAAGCCTCAGCACTTATTATGCACTGGATGCATATTTAATTACAAGGAGGACAAACAAGGCAGTGGTTGTTACTGTCAGAGGAAAATGTGCATCTCAATAGAAAGAGCAGAGGGTGATGAGGATGGGTGAAAGATGGCACGTTGGGAAGAACCAACTTGAGCCACCTTCTGGAATCTTAAAGTTAGTGATGATGAGCTGGATGCATTGGGTCTTCAGTCATCCCACACTGTGTGCCCTCAGTAGACAGAGAACAAAATGAAAGAACCCCCCCAAGGCTCAGACATTCCTCAGCTTCCTGAGCTCTAGGTCTGACCAGAGACTCTTGTCTGGGACTGTGGGGGATGGTGGACACTGAGCTGCGCTTTGGAAGTGCCAGGTGACAATCTCCTTGGTTCCCCAGGAACTATTCAAGAAGGTGTTCCCAGTATATGCCTAGGCTACATCTCGTCCCAAAGGGACAAACCAGGGAATGAGCACTGTCACCACCTGTGCCACCATTGCCCATGTCCAAAGTGTCACTAGCTATATCCTCACCACTTGCCTCGGGAACCAGAGCATGACTGCCCAGGACAGGGCCAGGGTAGTGGAGTATTGGATCAGGTGGCCAGGTATGCTGGGAGAGTTCCAGTAGAGTTCAGTTCTCTATTCTTGGGAACGGCTTCTTCACCTTCTCAGTTCTATGGTCTGAGCCCCTCCACAGTCCCTAGGCCTTTCCTGCCAGAGGCACACTGCCTTTGACACACGTGTCCCAGTGGTGGACTTCCAACCTGGCGCTTCTTTGAATTAAACAAAATCCTCTTCCCTGTGAGTATTACTATTCTGGCCCAAATTGTGCACTTCCAGGGCTCCCTGAACATCTGTCATATCTGGAGGGCAGGAGAGATTTAACTGAGAGGACTAAAGCTGGAGCAAATAGTGCTCTACCTCCCCACCTCCCCACCTCCCCACCTACAGTTCATCCTCTTTCCTCCCCAGGAATGCCAAATTCTGAGGAAGTACTTTTTCCATGCCAATCCCTCTGCTCTGCAGAACCCCTCGATTTGCAGTCTGGGGAACACATGGCAGACATTTCCAGCTAGAGAGGCCACTCTCCACAGGTGGGACCAGGATGCATTAGGTATCTCTTTTATGTCTGCCATGGCTCCCTCATCCTGGGAGCTCCTGGGTGGTAGCAGGAGACAGAGCCTGGGCTGATGTTGGGGTCTTTAGCCTCTCTCCGTCCTCAGTCTTCCAGTTCTGCTTCAGGAATCAGTGTCCTCATATGAGAGATACTAGGTTGATTTGAGTTGGAGATTTTCAAGTGTTTACAGAAACACAATGATATGCCCAGAGAAAAGCAAAACTAGGCAATGCAGAGAAGCTCAATAGAAATGTGAAGAGAGGCCTCAGATGAATATCATGAGAGCTCCCCTCCCCAGTCATTTGGAGACCTTAGTGCACAGAGGAACCCAGTGAAAACATTCATTCAGGTGAAGCTTTCATTTCTGAAATAAAAAGGATTTGCTCTCCAATCGCCTATGTTTTCCCTACCATTTTCTTTGATCTTTTTTTCTCGCCTCTCGAGAAGAGCTACGACATCTTTAGAAAGCTCCAACTGCAAGACAAGTCATGGAGCAGGGATCATATGACCATGGTAGATTGGAGACTGGGGTTCTGGAAAGAGAGGAGTACTGAGAACCAAGGAGACTGGGCAGAATGTGGATTTTTCAGTTTCTCACTTAATGTTTTAGATTTTCTGGACTAACAGGAAGAGGAATCTGTGTGGCATATCACACTTCATAGGCAGGCCGGGGGCCAATTTGAGGTACAGGAGTTAATGGTCATATGGTAGAATGGTGCTGGGTGGGCTGTCCAGATGGCAACTTTAGCAAGTCTCTTGCTTCCATGGGGACCCATCCTGCTGGCACTAATCTTCCTCTAGGCTATTGAGTGGATGGGATGGTTAGGGATTCCTTTCTTTCCTAAACCAGCCCAGTGTGCTCCTAGAAAGCCTGGACTCTGCTTTTTCTTCTGTTTTCACAACCCCTCCAAGTGGAAGGCATCCCCTAGGGGATTCCCATTGACCAGGTAGACAAAAAGGCTTCCCAGGCTTGGGTCCAAATGGCTGGGCCAGAGGCAGATATGTGTGTGTATGTGTGTGCTGTGACTCCACACTGTGCCCCTAGAGCAGCCACTGCTATTCACTCACCTGAGTGTCCAAATGACAATGGCATATGCCCTCAGTGGCAAATGGGGAGTGTCTGGGGGAAAAGATAGATTCACAATAATAGATTCCTGAATGGGTATCAGAAGCTTCATGTAAATGGGGAAACAGAGTATCCTGTCATCCTCTTCTCTGTCAGTTAGAGGTAGCACTTTCAGGGCTGTCTTCCTGAGTGAATGAAGAAACACTGCTCAGCTGAGGAATACCAAGGAGTTCCTGCTTGTGGGAGGCAAAATCTTTGGCTTTGCCTTGGTTCTGGTCTGGGTACAGAGACTCCAGATGGGCTAAGAAGGCAGGAGCTGCTTAAACAGATTTTGAGAACATGCCATCCCTCTCCATCTGTGGCTTGGCCCAGTTAGGGGCCTGGACATTCCTCAAGAGCCCAGAGGAAAGGATTTCTTGTCAGTGGTGTCTTTGACTGAGTGAGAGCCACTGAGATAGGGTCTCTGGCTAAAAGGGAACAGTGACACCTCAATCTGTCAGTCCCTTAACACACTTATTACCCCTCTTGGGCCTCATCTGGAAAATAGCGGATGATGATTTTGTGGTGCAAGCCTCAGCAAGTGATGAGGAGAGGCTAAAGGGAGGAAAGGATTGTGTGGATCTTTTGTCCTGCTCCGTCCGGATGTGTGAGGGCAAGAACAATGATGGTAGACATATGGCATTGGGTCCTCAGGGGACACTGTGGGTAGTGGAGTTCTCAGCCTTTTCAGATGAGGAAGCAGGCTCAGGGAGTCCAGGCCACAGTCCCTAGGCCACAGAGTGAGTGTTGGAGCTGGGATTAATCTTGAATCAAAACACACTGGAAAGACAGAATACCATTTATACCAGATGACTCAGGTCAGATGTCCGGTAAACCAGTAGTGCTGAGAAGAATTTGAGTGAGGGGAGTGTGGCCTCACTGATCCCGTCCCCAACCCTGGCAGGAGGCTCCCTCCAAGTTTGTTACCCAGGAGATGAACCCCCAGAAAACCCAGGAGAGGCATCAGCAGCAGGAGAAAGTAAGTGTGTTCATGGGGCAGGGTCTGCAGGGTGAGAGCAGGAGCTCCCCCTCCCAGCAGGAGGCCTCCAAATCAAGAGAGGAGGTGCCTGAAATCCTTCTTTAGAAGTGATCAGGAAAATGGTGTGCAAAGCTGGGTGCAGGATGGAATTGGGGGTGGGGAGGGCCTGGGACCACATACCCTGTGATTTGTCAATGTCAGGTTCTGGGAAGTGATTAGGAATCTGGTGGTCTTGGGGAATGCGTTTAGAGGGCATTGTGGGGGTGGGGAGGCTGCTGAGGGTCATAGTCTGCTCCGTGTGGGAACCCTGGGGTGGCCTAGGAGGCTGTGGGTGAGCAGTTTTCTGTGAAAGGCTATGGGGACTCCTGAGAACAGGGGCTCTTGTCACCCCTAACACAATGGCGGAGGGTGTTGTCCCTTGCCTTCAAGCATTCCTCAATGACCTGATGATGCTGCATCTGATGATGGAGGATTATCTGGAGGTGGGTGAGCCTGGGGACTGAGGAGGGAACCATGACTGTGACTTGAAAACAGAAAGCTCCTGTGCTGAGCTCTGAGCTATCAGAATTTGGCAAACCTCCTCTCCTGAGAACCTCACAGCCATCCCTATGAGCTGGTAAATCCTGTCCATCATGACGGTGAGTGAAGGGAGACTCTGCACTGGTCTGGGTCCCCCAGACTGGTCAAGCAGCAGACATCCTGACTACAGAGTGCACAAGGTTCTGACAGAGCCGGTATCAGCCTTTTCCTCCCATGAGGTCCCTTGGGGGAGAGCGAAGTCTGGCCCTTCCATGTCAGGAACCTCATAAGTGAATGAGCAGTCCCTTCCTGACTGAGGCCTCAGCCTCCTTGTATTATCATCAGAAAGGGCTGGGCTGTAAGGTCCCTGAGCCTCTGTCCCCATGTCCCCCCTTCATTGGGCCCAGAACCTGGCTAGAGCCTTACTCCCTTTTCTGTATGTGCCTGGCCCCCTTGTGGGACCTGGCGGGAGGGCAACATGAGAAGGAGTGGGCATAGAGGGGTTAGTAATGATTCCTGGGCTCTTTTTGATGGATTTGGATTGTCTGCCTTGCACCGGGGAGAAATCAATCTCAGGAAAAGCAATGAGGTAAGTAGCTGTGGCACTTACTGTGGGGGAGGCTGGGGAGTGGAAATCTGAGACCCCCACCCTCTACCCCCAACAGATTTCTCCCTGGCCCCATCCCATGTTTTATGTTTATTGGGCGAGTTTGAGAGCAGAGAAGTAGAAGACCCAGCCAGCCAACATTTGGGGGAGAGAGGGGTAGTGGGGGTAGAATCAAGGTACACTGAGTCAAAGGTTAGTTGGCCATAGAGTGGAGGGTCCATTTCTGGGTTTTCTATTCCATTGCATTGATCTGTGTGGTTTTGTGCTTGTTCCATATTGTCTTGATGACTACAGCATGGTGATATAGCTTGAAGTCCAGAATTGTGATGCCTCCAGCTTTGGTTTTCTTTTTCAACACTTCTTTTGCTTTTTGGGAGTCTTTTCAGATTCCATACAAATTTTAGAATTGTTTGTTCCAAATCTGCGAAAAATGCTGGTGATATCTTGAAAGGGATTGCTTTGAATGTACCGACTGCTCTGGGTAGAATAGACATTTTAACAATATTTGTTTTTCCAATCTATGAGCATGCAATGTTTTTTTATTTCTTTGTGTCTTCCTCAGTTTCTTTTGTAGGTGTTCTATGGTTTTCAGAGTTCAGATCTTTTCCCTCTGTGGTTAGGTTTATTCCTACGTCTCCTATGGTTTTGGGTGCATTTGTAACAGTGATCGATTCCTTGATTTTTCTTTCTGTTACTTCATTGTGAGTGTATAGAAATGCAACAGACTTCTGTGTGCTGATTTTATATCCGGCCAGTTTGCTGAATTCCTGTATCAGTCCCTGCAAGTTGTGGGGGGGGGGGGGATCTCTGGGGTTTTCTACTTAGACTGTCATCTGCAAAGAGGGAAAGTTAGACTTCTTCTTTTCCACTTTGGATGCCTTTTATTTCTTTTGGTTGTCTGATTGCTGAGGCTAGGACTTCCAGTTCTATGATGAACAACAGTGGTGAGAGTGCACATCCGTGTCACTTTCCTGACCTTAGGGTAAAAGCTCTCGTTTTCCCCCATTGAGAATGATATTAGCTGTGGGTCTTTTATATATAGCCTTTATGATGTTGAGGTATGTCCTTACTTTGTTGAGTGTTTTATTCTTTTTTCAAGAACGTATGCTAAAAAGAAAGAAAGAAAGTATGCTGTACTTTGTCAAAAGCTTTTTCTGCATCTGTTGAGAGGATGGTATTTTTCATCCTTTCTTTCATTAATCTGGTACACCACATTGATTGATTTGGGGATGTTGAACCACCCCTGCTGCCCAAGAATAAATCCTATCTGGTCATGGTGAGCAATCCTTTTCATGTACTATTGGGTTCTATTAGCTAGCTTCTTGGTGAGAATGTTTTGCATCCATGTTCATCAGGGATATTGGCCTGTATTTCTCCTCTTCTTTTTGGTATTTATTTTTGTGGGATGCCTGAGTGGCTCATTCGGTTTGGGCATTTGGTTCCTTGCAATCTGTGGTTCCTTGGTTTGGGGATCAGACAACGCTGGCTTCATGGAATAAGTTTGGAAGTTTTCCTTCTTTTCTATTTTCTGGAACAGCTTCAAAAGAATAGGTATTTATTCTTCTTCAAATGTTTGTGAGAATTCCCCTGGGAATCAATCCAGGCCTGCACTCTTGTTTTGGGGGAGAGTTTTGATTACTGCTTCAATTTCTTCACTGCTTATTGGGTCTGTTCAGATTTTCTATGTCTTCCTGTTGTTTTATTTTTAATCTTTTATTTATTTTCAGTGTAACAGTATTCATTGTTTTTTCACCACACCCAGTGCTCCATGCAATCTGTGCCCTCCCTAATACCCACCACCTGTTTCCCACAACCTCCCACCCCCCGCCGCTTCAAAACCTTCAGGTTGTTTTTCAGAGTCCATAGTCTCTCATGGTTCACCTCCCCTTCCAATTTCCCTCAACTCCCTTCTCCTCTCAATTTACCCTTGTCCTCCATATTGTTTGTTATGCCCCAAAAATAAGTGAAACCATATGATACTTGACTCTCTCTGCTTGACTTATTTCACTCAGCATAATCTCTTCGAGTCCCATCCATGTTGCTACAAAAGTTGGGTATTCGTCCTTTCTGATGGAGGCATAATACTCCATGGTGTATATGGACCATATTCATCAGTGTAGACATCCTTATATCAGAAAGGAGTAGCCATCCTTATATCAGAAAATTGGATTTCAAACAAAGACAATAATAAGAGAGGAAGAAGGGCCTTATCATAATAAAAGTGTCTATCAAAACAGAAGGTCAAAAAATTATAAATATTTATGCCCCGAAATTGGGAGCAGCCAAATGTATAAACATTTAATAACAACCTTAAAGGACCTCATTGATAATAATACAGTAACAGTAGCAGACTTTAACACCACACTCACTGCAAGGGGCAGATCATCTAAGCAGAAGGTCAACAAGGAAACTAGGGCTTTGCATGACACACTGGACCAGATAGACTTCACGGATACATTCAGAGAATTTCACCCTAAAATAGCAGAATACACATTCAAGTGCACATGGGAGATTCTCCAGAATCTCCAAGGAGATTCTCATACTGGGTCAAAAATCAGGACTCAACTGGGACAAAAGGATTGAGATGATACCATTCATATTTTCAGACCATAATGCTATGAAACTGGAACTCAACCACAAGAATGGACTTGGAAGGACCTCAATTACATGGAAGTTGAAGAACATCCTACTAAAGAATGGGTCAACTAGAAATTAAAGAACAATTAAAAGAATACATGGAAACAAATGAAAATGAAAACACGACAGTTCCAGAACCTTTGGGCAAAGGCACCTAATGGGCAAGAATACAGGCCTTTCTCAAGAAACAAGAAAAGTCTCAAAAACACAAGCTAACCTTACACCTAAAGAGCTGGAAAAAGAAGAGCAAATGAAGCCTAAACCATGTAAGAGAAGAGATAATAAGGATTAGAGCAGAAACCCATAATACAGAAATTTTTAAGAAATGGTAGAGCAGATGCACAAAATTATGAGCTGTTTCTTTGAATGAATTCGCAAGATTGATAAAATCCAAGCCAGACTTGTCAAAATGAGAAGAGAAAGGACCCAAGGAAATAAAATCATGAATAACAGAGCAATGCTGCAAAAATATAAACAACTGTAAAAGCGTATGATGAATAATTTCATACCAACATATTAGACAATCTGGAGGAAATGGTTGCATTCATAGAAATATAGAAACAATCAAAACAAAACAGGATTGCAAATATCTATGCCCCCAATATGGGAGCAGCCAATTACATAAAAAAACTGTTAATCAAGATAAATAGTCATATTGATATGAATACATTAATAGTAGGAGATCTTAACACGCCTCTCTCAGAAATAGATCATCGAAGCAGAAAATCAAGAAAGAAACAAGAGCATTGAATGACACATTGGACCAGATGGACCCCATAGATATATACAGAACATTCCACCCTAAAACAACAAAATACTCATTCTTCTCGAGTGCACATGGAACCTTCTCCAGAATAGACCACATACTGGGTCACAAATCGAGGCTCAACCAATACCAAAAGACTGAGATTATTCCCTGCATATTCCCAGATCATGATGCTTTGAAACTGGAGCTCAATCACAAGGAAAAGTTCAGAAGGAGCTCAAACACCTGGAAGCTAAAGACCACCTTGCTTAAGAATACTTGGATCAACCAGGAGATCAAAGAAGAACTTGAACAATTCATGGAAATCAATGAGAATGAAGACACTTTGGTCCAAAACCTATGGGATACAGCAAAGGCGGTCCTAAGGGGGAAATACATAGCCATCCAAGCCTCCCTCAAAAAAATCGAAAAATCCAAAATACACCAGCTGTCTCTACACCTTAAAGAACTGGAGAATCAACAACAAATAAAACCAACTTCACACGTAAGAAGGGAAATAATCAAGATTAGAGCAGAGATCAATGAGGTAGAAACCAGAGATACAGTAGAACCTATCAATGAAACTAGAAGCTGGTTTTTTGAAAGAATCAATAAGATCGATCAACCATTGGCCAGACTAATCCATAAGAAAAGAGAGAAAGCCCAAATTAGTAAAATTATGAATGAAAAGGGAGAGATCACAACTAACACCAAGGAAGTAGAAACAATCATCAGAAGTTATTATCAACAGTTATATACCAATAAGCTAAGCCACCTAGATGAAATTTATGCATTCCTGTAAAACTATAAACTCCCAAAATTGAACCAGGAGGAAATTGACAACCTGAATAGACCGATAACGAGATTGAAGCAGTGATCAAAAGCCTCCCAAAAAACAAGAGCCCAGGACCTGATGGATTCCCTGGGGAATTCTATCAAACTTTCAAAGAAGAAATAACACCTATTCTCCTGAAGCTGTTTCAAAACATTGAAGCAAAAGGAAAACTTCCAGACTCTTTTTATGAAGCCAGCATTACCCTGATCCCCAAACCAAGCAAAGACGCTACCAAAAAGGAGAATTTCAGACCAATGTCACTGATGAATTTGGATGCTAAGATTCTCAACAAGATCCTAGCTAATAGGATCCAACAGCACATTATAAAGATTATCCACCATGACCGGGTGGGATTCATCCCTGGGTTACAAGGATGGTTCAACATTTGCAAATCAATCAATGTGATAGAGGAAATCAATAAGAGAAGAGAGAAGAACCACATGGTCCTCTCAATTGATGCAGAAAAAGCATTTGACAAAATCCAGCATCCGTTCCTGATTAAAACTATTCAAAGTATAGGGATAGAGGAAACATTCCTGAACTTCATCAAATCTATCTATGAAAGACCCACAGCAGGTATCATCCTCAATGGGAGAAAGTTTTCAGCCTTCCCACTGAGATCAGGAACAGGACAAGGATGCCCACTCTCACCACTCTTGTTCAACATAGTATTAGAAGTTCTAGCAACAGCAATGAGACAACAAAGAGAAATAAAAAGTATCCAAATCGGCAAGGAAGAAGTCAAACTCTCTCTCTTTGCAGATGACATGATTCTTTATATGGAAAACCTGAAAGACTCCACCCCCAAACTTCTAGAACTCATACAACAATTCAGTAATATGGCAGGATACAAAGTCAATGTACAGAAATCAGTGGCTTTCTTATACACTAACAATGAAAATAGAGAAAGGCAAATTAGAGAATCGATTCCATTTACTATAGCACCAAGAACCATAAGATACCTCGGAATAAACCTAACCAAAGAGGTTAAGAATCTGTACTCAAGGAACTACAGAACGCTCCTAAAAGAAATTGAAGAAGACACAAAAAGATGGAAGACCATTCCATGCTCTTGGATCAGAAGAATAAACATTGTTAAAATGTCTATACTGCCCAGAGCAATCTATACTTTTAATGCCATTCTGGTCAAAATTCCACTGGTATTTTTCAAAGAGCTGGAGCAAATAATCCTAAAATTTGTACGGAATCAGAAGAGACCCCGAATTGCTAAGGAAATGTTGAAAAACAAAAATAAAACTGGCGGCATCACGTTACCTGATTTCAAGCTTTACTACAAAGCTGTGATCACCAAGACAGCGTGGTACTGGCATAAAAACAGACACATAGACCAGTGGAACAGAGTAGAGAGCCCAGATATGGACCCTCAACTCTATGGTCAAATAATCTTCGACAAAACAGGAAAAAATATCCAGTGGAAAAAAGACAGTCTCTTCAATAAATGGTGCTGGGAAAACTGGACAGCTATATGTAGAAGAATGAAACTCGACCATTCTCTTACACCATACACAAAGATAAACTCGAAATGGATAGAAGACCTCAACGTGAGACAGGAATCCATCAGAATCCTAGAGGAGAACATAGGCAGTAACCTCTTTGATATCAGCCACAGCAACTTCTTTCAAGATATGTCTCCAAAGGCGAAGGAAACAAAAGCAAAACTAACAATTGGGACTACATCAAACTAAAAAGCTTCTGCACAGCAACGGAAACCATCAACAAACAAAAAGGCAACCTACTATATAGGAAAAGATATTCACAAGTGATTCATCCACTAAGGGGTTAATATCCAAAATATATAAAGAAATCATGCAACTCAAGGCCAAAAAAACTAATAATCCAATTTAAAAATTGGTCAAGAAGTTGAATATAGATTTTTCCAAAGAAGACCTAGAGATGGCCAACAGACATATGAAAAGATGCTCTACACCAATCATCAGGAAAATGAAAATCTAAACCACAATGATATATCCACATCATTTAAATCCCTGACTGGATTCATTGATCCTGGGCTGCTAGTGCCCAAGCCAGACAGGGACAAATATAAACCCTCTCCAGAGAAGAATACCATCCAAGCCTTCCAAAAGTAGCTGATTTTTTCATTTATAATGTCTATTCCTAAAAACAGACAGTTACAAAAGAGTTAAGACAAACATGTCCAGGAAATGAGAATCAAATGACACAAAAACCATAAGGCTTCAAGATTAAATAGAGTTAGCAGACATAGCTTTTAAAATAGCTATGCTGAATATGTACAAGCAAATAAAAGACAAGCTTGAAAACCCTGGCAAAGGACTAAAATTTTATAAATGAACCATACAGAAACTCTGAAATATTAAAAGGGGTCTTCTAAGCAAAGTGAGATCCCAGCAGTATCACCCACCAGAAAGGAACAGAGACCATATACAGTAAACCTTACTGTACAGGCAATATAATGGCAGTAAATTCGTAATTCTCAATAGTTACCCTGAATGTAAGTGTGCTAACTGTCCCAATCAAAAGACACAAGGTATCCGATTGGATAAAAAAGAAAGACCTATCAATATGGTGTCTGCAAGAGACTCATTTGAGACCCAAAGACACTTCCCAATTCAAAGTATGGGTTTAGAAAACCATTTATCATGCAACTGGACTTCAAAGGAAGCTGACTGGTGAACCTGATATCAGACAAATTAGATTTTTAACTGAAGACTGTAATAAGATTGAGGAAGGACGCTCTAGCATATATAAAGGGTCTATCCAACAAGATCTAACAATTGTAAATATTTATTGCCCCTGACATGGGAGCAGCCAATTATATAAGCCAATTAATAATGAAATCAGAGAAACACATGGATAATAATACAATAATAGTAGGAGACTCTTAAAGAATTTTTATTTATTTATTTGACAGAGACAGTGAGAGCAGGAACACAAGCAGTGGGAGTAGGAGAGGGAAAGCAGGCTTCCTGCTGAGCAGGGAGCCTGATATGGGGCTGGAGCCTGATATGGGCCTTGATCCCAGAATCCTGGGATCACGACCTGAGCTGAGGATAGATGCTTAATGACTGAGCCACCCAGCACCCTATTAGGGGACTTTACTCACAGTAATGGACAAATTATCTAAGCAAAAGATCGACAAAAAATAGGACTTTAAATGACACGCTGAACTAAATGGGCTTCACAGATAGATTCGGAACATTCCTTCCCAAAGTTACAGAGTATACATTTTCTCTAGTGCACATGGAACATTCTCCAGACTAGATCACATCCTGGGTCACAAATCAGGTCTCAATGAGTACCAGAAGATGGGGATCATTCCCTGCATATTTTTGGATCACAATGCTTTGAAACTGGAGCTCAACCACAAGAGGAAAGTTGGAAAGAACTCCAATACATGGAGGCTAAAGAGCATTCTACTAAAGAATGAATGGGTCAACCAGGCAATTAAAGAAGGATTTTAAAAATTCATGAAAAAAAAAGAAAATGAAAACAAAACTGTTCAAAGCCTTTGGGATACAGTAAAAGAGGTCCAAAGGGGGAAGTCTACAGCACTACAAGCCTTTCTCAAGAAACAAGAAATGTCTCAAATACACAGCCTAACCCCACACCTAACGGAACTGGAGAAAGAACAACAAATAAGGCCTAAACCAGCTGGGAGAAGAGAAATAATAAAGATCAGAGCAGAAATCAATGAAACAGAAACCAAAAAGAACAGCAGAACAGATCAATGAAACTAGGAACTTCTTCTTTGAAAGAATTAATAAGATTGGTAAACCCCTAACCAGATTCACCAAAAAGAAAAGAGGAAGGACCCAAATATATAAAATCATGAATGAAAGAGGAGAGATCACAACCAACACCAAAGAAAGACAAAGAATTATAAATATCTATATGAGCAACTATATGCCAAGAAATTAGGGACTCTGGAAGAAATGGATGCATTCCTAGAGACATATGAACTACCAAAACTGAACCAGGAAGAAACATAAAACCTGAACACACCCATAACCAGGAAGGAAATTGAAGCAGTCATCAAAAATCTCACAACAAACAAGAGCCCAAGACCAGATGGCTTCCCAGGGCAATTCTACCATTTAAAGAAGAATGAATGCTTATTCTTCTGAAACTGTTCCAAAAAATAGAAATGGAAGGAAAGCTTCCAGACTCTATGATGCCAGCATTATCTGGATCCTAAAACCAGACAAAGACCCCACCAAGAAGAATTACAAACTAATATCCCTGATGAACATGGATGCCAAAATTCTCACCAAGATACTAGACAATAGGATCCAACAGTACATTAAAAGGAATATTTGCTATGACCAAGTGGGATTTATTCCTAGGCTGCAAGGTTGGTTCAACATTCTCAAATCGATCAGTGTGATATACCACATTAACAAAAGAAAGAACAAGAAACATATGATCCTCTCAACTGATGCAGCAAAAACAAATGCAAAACCGGTGCTTTTGACAAAGTATACCATCCTTTCTTGAGACAGAGTAAAGCATCCTTTCTTGATTAAAACTTTTCACAGTGTAGAGAGAGAGGCTACATATCTCGGTATCATAAAAGCCATCTATGAAAAACCCACAGCAAGTTATTTGTAATGGGGAAAACTGAGAGGTTTTCCCTTAAGGTCAGGAGCACAGCAGGGATGTTCACTATCACCACAGTTGTTCAACACAGTATTACAAGTCCAAACCTTGGCAATCAGACAACAAAAAGAAATAAAAGGCTTCCAAATTGGCAAAGAAGAAGTCATACTCTCACTCTTTTCAGATGTTATGATACTTTATGTGGAAAACCCAAAAGACTACATACCAAAACTGTTAGAACCCATACAGGAATTCAGCAAAGTGGCAGGAGATAAAATCAGTGCACAGAAATCCTTTGCATTTCTACACACCAATGAGACAGAAGAAAGAGAAATTAAGGAGTCTATCCCATTCACATTGCAACAAAAACCATAAGACATGTAGGAATAAACCTAAGTATAGATGAGTAAAAAAGACTAATTCCTAGAAGTTACAATCCCATAATGTGGGATTCCACTTATGTAACTATGCTTTTGGAAATGACAAGATATTAAAAATGCAGGATGGGGCACCTGGGTGGCTCAGTGGGTTAAAGCCTCTGCCTTCGGCTCCAGTCATGATCCCAGGGTCCCGGGATCGAGCCCTACATCAGGCTCTCTGCTCAGCAGGGAGCCTGCTTCCTCCTCTCTCTCTCTCTCTCTGCCTGCCTCTCTGCCTACTTGTGATCTCTGTCTGTCAAATAAATAAATAAAATCTTTTTAAAAATGCAGGAAAGATTACTGATTGCCAAGAGTTAGGGGAATTGGATGTATAAGAGGGAGGTGGGTGTGGTTTGAGAAGACAAGAAAAAGGATTCCTCTGTATTGGGAACTTCAATATCTTCACTGTGGTGGTGGATACACAAACCTATACAGGTGATCAAGTTATGCAGAACTTCATATATACATACACACAAATGACTTACAAGGAAAACTGGGAAAATCTAAGTTCTATGGATTGTACCACACTCTCATTTTGATATTACATTATAGTTTTGTGAAACATTACACTGGCAAAGTATATAAGGAATCTTTATTATTTCTTATAGCTGCCTGTGAAAATACAATTTTCTAAAGAATTTCAATTTTTAAAAAAGCCACAGGAATGGAAGGAAAAGAGAAAAAAGAAAGGACCTAGTACCAAATTGTGAAGAACTCCAATGAAGAACTTAGGTGAACAAGGAGTTGCCAGCTAAAAGAGACTGAGAGGAGGCAGCAAGTGGCCAAGAGAAAAATGTTTCAATGTTGCTGAGAAATCAGATGATCAAATAAAATAAAGCCTGAAAAGGGACATCTGGATTTACCAACATGGAAACCCCTGTTAGCAACAGTGGTTTGGGAGGAATAGTAACCACTAATGCCAGGTGACAGTGGCTAAAGAGTGAACAGGAAGTGGAGAGTGTGATTACATAAATATTGCTGTGAGAGTATAAATGGTGCAGCCACTTTGGAAAAGAGTCAGACATTTCATCAAAAAGTTTAACAGTTACCAGAGAACCTAGTAATTCCACACAGGTATAAATGAAAGAAATGAAAATATACATACAGATATAAACATGTATGTGAATGTTCATAGCAGCATTACTCATGATAGAGGCAGAAACAACAAATGTCCATGGAAAAATAAAATGTGGTATAGCCATACAATGGAATATTCATCCATAAAATTGAATTAAGTATTGATAAATGTTACAATATAGATGGACTTCAAAAACATTTTGCTAACTGAAAGAAGCCAGCCATATAAGGCTATATTTTACATGATTCCACTTACAGGAAATTACATTAATTTCCACTTCACATGTATATGAAATGTACAAAAACAGGAAAATCCTTAGAGATAGAAAGGAAATTAGTGGTTGCCAGTTGGGTGGGGAGTTTGAAGAGGAAGGAGGAATGATTGCTAATGGGTACAGTGTTTCTTTTGGGGAATGAGGAAAATGTTCTGAAATTAGAGTAGCAATGGTTACACAACTCTATGAATATATGAGAAAAACCACTGAACTGTACACTTCCATAGGGTGAGTTTTCGCATATGTGAATTTTATCACAACGAAGGTGTTATTTTTTTTTAAGTTTGGCTCTGATAAGGAACAGAGAAATAATCACTACAAGATGGCGAATATAAAATATATAGGACAAAAACTGCTCAGTAATCTGATCAGAATCACTCAGCGCTTAAGCTCTAGGCTGAGCCTGAGATTGCAAAACTCTGTTCCATCAGTCCTTCACGTTTTTAGTTCTTCCTGAGTCAGCCCATAAATCCTCCTCATAACTTAACAGTTGTCTGTGAAGACCAAGTCACTGTGATTCTGCTTCACATTAACGTTCACATTCCATTCATATTTCCATTCCCTCTGTACTAATTTAGATTGTCCTCACTTCACTCTAAGACAGGTACATCAACTCCTTTTTTTTAAAGATTTATTTATTTGAGGGAGAGAGAGAGAGAGAGAGAGAGAGAGAGAAAGAGAAGCAGCCTATGGGAGCAGGGGGAGGGACAGAGGGAGACGGAAAGAAAAAGCAGACTCTGCACTGAGTGCAGACAGAGCCAAAAGCAGGGCTTCATCTTATGACCTGAGATCATGACCTGAGCTGAATTCGAGTCCAAAGCTCAACCCAATGAGCCATTCTGGTGCCTCCAGACAGGGCCATCAGCTATTAACTAGTCTTGCTTTCTTCTAGGATTTGTGAACACAATCTATATTCTTCCACTGTTACCACGTTTCTTTCTAAAACATTCTTTTTCCTATATTTCCCCATTCCTGAACGAGCTAATGAGAGATAAATTCAATATGGGTAATAGTTTGCTTACCAGGAAAAAGGGAAATGAAAACAAAAAACAACAACAACAAAAAAAAAAACCCTGTCAACATAATGATAAGATATTTTGTCAACACGATTTCATACAACTCTTCTATATGAATTCTACACACCTTGCATTGTAGCTCATTGAGCAGGGGAGAGAGCCCATGAGATTTTTCCGTGATTATTCCAGGGATTGTAGGCTTGTGAGAATCATTCTCGAACCTTAACTTTCTCTAAGCCATCAGTCACAATTTATATTTGAAAAACATCTGTTTTTTTATGGTGAAATGTATACAAATAGGGGACATTAAGAACTTCTACTGATAAAGAACATAATGGTTTATAACCAATGGTTCTCAAACAATGGTTTCCATATGAGCAACATCAGCTTCTCCTGAGACCATCTTAGAAATGTAGAAATGCAAATTCTCAGCTTTTCCCTATCCAGACCTAGTGAATCAATAACCCTGGGGTAAAGCTGAGCATTCTAGGCCTCCTAGCAATTAACTAACCCTCCAAATGATTCTTATGCACACTATCAAAGAAAATAGTTACTTAAACAGACCCTCCTGAGAGAACAGGTAACACCACTCGAACAAACAGAGGATCAAGTGGAAAGTTATCCTAAAATGCAAAAGGGAAAGTTTAACTAATTTGAAGAAACCCCTTAATACTATATTATTTCAAAGATTTCAAAATAGCCTATAAAGAATGTGTGCATTTGTTAACTGAAGATGAGGGTCATAAAAGTAAAAACAGTACCAAAAATAAAATGAAGTAAAAATCATAGCTAAAAAAAAAAAATCATGGCCAGTTAAAAAAATATGAAGGGGTATTCTACTTCCAATAAAACTATATAAATGAACTATTCCAATAATGATACATAGGTAATTTAGAGAAATCCTCTGGTTGAAAACTAGAAGATGTGGACAAAATTTAACAATTTTCACCAAATTTAACAATTACAGAGCTAAGATCAGGAAGAAAAATGGAATCCCAGAGAGAGCTTGTCCTCTCCCCCAAACCCCAAATCTTGGGTTTTCTTTGAATTACAGAAGAGGAAGATAAGAAGTCAAGAAGCTCAGTAGAACTCAGACTCACACTTGCAGGGCTGGGGAGGTAAAAATTGGAGCTGGGTTCCACCAAGGAGAGGTCTTGACAAGTCTCCCACACTTTAGGTTGGGACCCTGAAGGACAAATGACAAATTGACGTAACTGACAAGGAATGAAATCCAGCTTTACATCACTTAAATCCCTGACTGAATTCATTGATCTTGGGCTGCAAGTGCCCAAGCCAGACAGGGACAAATATAAACCCTCTCCAGAGAAGAATATCATCCAAGGCTTCCAAAAGTAGCTGATTTTTTCATTTATAATGTCTATACCTAAAAACAGAAAGTTACACAAGAGTTAAGATCAAAAGCTTCTGCACAGCAAAGGAAACAATCAACAAAACAAAGAGGCAACCCACGGAATGGGAGAAGATATTTGCAAATGACAGTACAGACAAAAGGCTGATATCCAGGATCTATAAAGAACTCCTCAAACTCAACACACACAAAATAGATAATCATGTCAAAAAATGGGCAGAAGACATGAACAGACACTTCTCCAATGAAGACATACAAATGGCTATCAGACACATGAAAAAATATTCATCATCACTAGCCATCAGGGAGATTCAAATTAAAACCACATTGAGATACCACCTTACACCAGTTAGAATGGCCAAAATTAGCAAGACAGGAAACAACATGTGTTGGAGAGGATGTGGAGAAAGGAGAACCCTCTTACACTGTTGGTGGGAATGCAAGTTGGTGCAGCTACTTTGGAGAATGGTGTGGAGATTCCTCAAGAAATTAAAAATAGAGCTTCCCTATGACCCTGCAATTGCACTACTGAGTATTTACCCCAAAGATACAGATGTAGTGAAAAGAAGGGCCATCTGTACTCCCAATGTTTATAGCAGCAATGGCCACGGTCGCCAAACTGTGGAAAGAACCAAGATGCCCTTCAATGGACGAATGGATAAGGAAGATGTGGTCCATATACACTATGGAGTATTATGCCTCCATCAGAAGGGATGAATACGCAACTTTTGTAGCAAAATGGATGGGACTGGAAGAGATTATGCTGAGTGAAATAAGTCAAGCAGAGAAAGCCGATTATCATATGGTTTCACTTATTTGTGGAGCATAACAAATAACATGGAGGACATGGGGATATGGAGTGGAGAAAGGAGTTGAGGGAAATTGGAAGGGGAGGTGAACCATGAGAGACTATGGACTCTGAAAAACAACCTGAGGGTTTTGAAGAGGCGGGGGGGGGTGGGAGGTTGGGGAACCAGGTGGTGGGTATTAGGGAGGGCACGGATTGCATGGAGCACTGGATGTGGTGCAAAAACAATGAATACTGTTACGCTGAAAAGAAATAAAAAATTTTTAAAAATATGCAACTTTTGTATCAACATGGGTGGGACTGGAAGAGATTATACTGAGTGAAAAAAGTCAAGCAGAGAGAGCCAATTATCATATGGTTTCACTTATTTGTGGAGCATAACAAATAACATGGAGGATATAGGGAGATAGAGAGGAAAAGGGAGTTGCGGGAAATTGGAAGGGGAGATGAACCATGAGAGATTATGGACTCTGAAAAACAATTTGAGGGTTTTGAAGGGGTGGGGGGTAGGAGGTTGGGGGAGCCAGGTGGTGGGTATTATGGAGGGCACATATGGCATGGAGCACTGGGTGTGGCGCATAAACAATTCTGTCACACTGAAAATAAATAAATAAATAAATAAATAAAAGACAAACATGTCCAGGAAATGAGAGTCAAATGACACAAAAACCACAAGGCTTCGAGATTAAATAGAGTTAGCAGACATAGCTTTTAAAATAGCTATGCTAAATATGTACAAGCAAAGAAAAGACAAGATTGAAAATCCTGGCAAAGGACTAAAATTTTAAAAATGAACCATACAGAAATTCTGAAACTTAGAAATGTAATGACTGAAATCAGTAACTTAACAGATGAATTGAACCACAAGTAGAGACTTAGTGAAAGAGAAATTCAGGATACAGGAAAATAGGCCAAAAAAAAAAAAATCCAGAATGATGCCAAGAGAGAGAAAAAGGTAGAAAATGCAGAAAATGACAAGACACAGGGGAATGTATTAGAAAGGCTTATTATATGTAGAGTCATAGAAGGACATGAGGGAATGGGATTGAAGCAATATTTAGAGAGAATGTCTTGAAATTTTTCCAAAATTGAAAGACTTCACAAGGTTTAAGCACTATGAGTATTTCAACGGAAACATTGGAAGCCCCAATGAGGGAATGGTAAGTTTTTGAGTTGCTGAAAGGAATTTCTAACCTAAAAATCTAGACCCAGTACAAATACTTTCCAAAAAATGATTTCACAATAAAGTTATTTTCCTGTCAGGAGATCTAAGCTAAAGGAAATAAAGGAAATTCTTTAGGCAGGAGAAATAGGACCCTAGATGGAAATACGAAGAATAAAGACCATGCAAAGAGCAAATATGCAGTTTGAATAAATATGGACTAATTACAGAACAATGATGTATAGCTTCTAGGTAAGTACAGAAAATGCATGAAAGCACATATTTGGCAGGGAATCAATCCACCTTCTAAGTCTTTGAATTGATGAGGAAAAGATAAAATACAAATTAAATGTATGTTACACTTTGACAAGGATATACACTATAGCTGTTAGGCAGTAAAGAAGTAGAGAAACTAAGCTAAAAGGTGAGAAACCGGAACAATTTTTTAAAAATCCAAAGAAAGAGAAAAAGGAACATGGAATAACAAGAACAAATAAAAAGCACTTAGCAAGTGGGAGATTGAAATCCAAATGTCGATAATATTAAATGCAAATAGACCAGTTGTTCTAATTAAAAGACAAAGATCATCAGACTTGATAAACCTATATGAAGAGAAGAGAAAAGAAACCTCAGCTAATTCTCAGGCTACCAAGTACAATTCTCTTTTTCAAATTCTCAGTCCTGGAAGCAGATTTCCTGAATAACAGAACTTTTTCTCTTTATGAACTAAATCAATAATGGTAGCCAAGGTGGCCAAGAGCATTAGAGGTCTGTCTCTTGGTGGTCAGGAAGCCAGGAAGGCTACCCCTCATTTTCCCACAACAGCTGGGTAAGGAAAAAGCACACTGCCTCCAATAAAGACATGACAGGAAGTCTAAGACAAATTGTCTTCAATTTCTATGGCCAAATAAAAAGGAAGAACTAATTGTCTCAAACTATTTTGAGGCTAAGGGAGAAAAACAAATATTTGTCTCTTTCATTTATTTCCAATAAACACAAAAATTAATTCGAAGTGGAAGAATAAACAGTGTAATTCCAGTAACTTACTTTATTTTTTTATTTTTATTTATTTATTTTTATTTTTATTTTTTGTTTTTTTCCAAAGGTTTTATTTGAATTCCAGTTAGTTAACATGCAGTGTAATATTAGATTCTGGAGTAGAGTTTAGTGATTCCTCACTTATATACAATACCCAGCAATCATCACAAGTGTCCTCCTTAATACCCATCACCTATTTTTTTAATGATTTATTTCTTTTCAGTGTAACAGTATTCATTGTTTTTTCACCACTCCCAGTGCTCCATGCAATCCGTGGCCTCCCTAGTACCCACCACCGGGTTCCCCCAACCTCCCACTCCCCGCACCTTCAAAACCCTCAGGTTGTTTTTCAGAGTCCATAGTCTCATGGTTCACTCCCCTTCCAATTTCCTTCAACTCCCTTCTCCTCTCGATCTACCCTTGTCCTCCATATTGTTTGTTATGCTCCACAAATAAGTGAAACCATATGATATTTGACTCTCTCTGCTTGACTTATTTCACTCAGCATAATCTCTTCCAGTCCCTTCCATGTTGCTATAGACACTTCTCCAATGAAGACATACAAATGGCTATCAGACATATGGAAAAAATGTTCATCATCACTAGCCATCAGGGAGATTCAAATTAAAACCACATTGAGATACCACCTTACGCCAGTTAGAATGGCCAAAATTAGCAAGACGGGAAACAACGTGTGTTGGAGAGGATGTGGAGAAAGGGGAAACCTCTTTCACTGTTGGTGGGAATGCAAGTTGGTGCAGCCACTTTGGAGAACAGTGTGGAGATTCCTCAAGAAATTAAAAATAGAGCTTCCCTATGACCCTGCAATTGCACTAGTGGGTATTTACCCCAAGGATACAGATGTAGTGAAAAGAAGGGCCATCTGTACCCCAATGTTTATAGCAGCAATGGCTACGGTCGCCAAACTGTGGAAAGAACCAAGATGCCCTTCAACGGATGAATGGGTAAGGAAGATGTGGTCCATATACACCATGGAGTATTATGCCTCCATCAGAAAGGACGAATACCCAACTTTTGTAGCAGTAACTTACTTTAACTCCGTACTTCCACCTATCCTCAAATAAGATTCTAAGGAAATAAGATTCATATAAACTATGAAAATGCAGTCCTAACAGGAAAGGCAGATAAAATGCACACTTTTGGTGATTAAATAAGATAATCTTAGATTTCTACTGCAAGGGAGAACCTACCCACACAAGATGCCAACTTAATGACAATTACTATAACCTACTTTCAAATAAACTGTAGATAAAAGGTGAGCTACTTCACAGATATAATGAAGGATATAGATGCAAAGCTTAGTAAAGTACAACTTCATTTATTCTCCTACTCTTTAGATCTTTAAATATGTGATCCCAAATGATAAGCCTTGTTTAATTGATTATATGACCCGGAGAACTACCTTCATTTTAAGAAATTCTTCAGAGTTAACTCCTCTACATTAAAACCTAGGGACTCTATTCCATAAACTGCACCATGGAACTCAGTAATCAATATTTTACAGAAATAAGAGTTCCTTAAAGGGCTATAGTGGGGAGGGTGAGGATGACTGTTAAAATAGACATTTGAGTTCTCTGGGTACACTAACATAGAAACTGAGAATCTCAAGATTTACAAGGATATCATGAAGTTTTCAGTTCAATATCTTGGCCTCTCTGGAAAAGTTTAATAATGAGGAGCATTATCTTCTTGAAAAACTCACTGAATGGCTCTACATAGCTATCACTTCCTTATACTAAGCTGAAAATCACCTCTTTAAAGTCTGACTTACTAGTTTTCATATCATTCTTTGTGTTAATCAAAAACAAAAATGAAACCATCCACATACACATCCCTTTAAATAGTTAAGAAGAAGCTCTCATGAACCCCTATGTTCTTCTCTCTAAATCTGTAGTAGAACCAGCTATCAGAGGACCTGGAAATCTCTTTCAAAATCATTGCCACTATTTTCTAAATGAACCCAAAGTTGTCTAAATAAAACCTTCCTAAAATAATACCTCAGAATTCAGTTCAGTAATTCAGATATGGCTTGAAAAACCAGACCACCACTTCCTTAAGAGCATAGCATAATACAGTTACAAGCTTCTGATGAATTTAATAGGTCCCCATTCTCTCCTGCCCCTATGCCCATCCTTTTGTTATACTGTATCTCAAGTTCCATTTTCTTATTACTCATGACTTTCAAGTTGTCACCATGGACATCTGTGGCCATAAATACTGTTCATGCTCCTTCCTGTAAATCACTGTTCTGAGTCATACCTGCTATCCTCCAATTCTGTGTATCCTGATTCTTAATAACTTGGTAGTTCAGTTTGCCAAGGTCACTTAGTCCAGAGCATTTTTCTCAGCTCTCTTAAGAAATATTCCAGCCCTAGCAATGGCCCTTCTTTCTAGTATCAGGAGTCATGGTCCAGAAAAATAAATGCAACAGAATTTCAGCCATTTACCTCCCTGATCATCCCCTCCTTAAAATTCTACCTGGAGTAGGAAAACATCATGAAACCATTAAGTGCAGCCACAAGTCTTTCAGTTTCCTGGTCAAGATCTCACATTCCCTTAAAGAAACCTCACGAGAAGAAAGTGAGAGGGAAGGGACACACAGGGGGCTTTCGAAGGTTCTGGTGGGAAAAGAGAAATAGACCCTAATTTAAAAAAAAAAAATTTTCTAATACACGACTTTGGAATGTCTTTCCGTTTCTTTCTGTCAACTTCATTTTTCTTTCATCAGTGCCTTTGTACCTTTAGGGAGTCGAGGTCCTTCACCTCCTTGGTTAGGATTATTCCTATGTATTTTATTATTCTGGGTTCAGTTGTAAATGGGATGGTTTTCTTAACTTCTCTGTCTCTTCTTCCATTATTAGTGTTTAGAAATGCATCAGATTTCTACACATTGATTTTGTATCATGCACTTTTACCGAATTCATTTATGGGTATGAATTTGGGGGAACCCTTAGGTTTTCTATATAGAGTTATCAGGTCATATGCAAAATAAAAGGTGTACTTTTCCCTTACCCATTTGGACTTCCTTTATTTTGTTTCATGGGCACATGCCATGGCTAGGACTTCCAGCACCATGTTGATTGAAAGTGGTGGGACTGAACACCCTTGTCGTGTTTCTGACACAGCTCTCAGTTTTTCCCATTGAGTAAGACTCACTGTGGGTTTTCCATATATGGTCTTTATCATATTGAGGAATAGTCCCTCTACAACTACTTTGTTGAAGGCATGCATCATGAATGGAGGTTTACTCTATCAAGTATTTCTCTGCATCTGTTGGATTAAACATATGGTTTTCTCCTTTTGGATGTGATGTTACACTTCCATTGATTTAGAAATAATAAACCACCTTTCCATCTTGGGAATAACTCCCCTGGATCATGATGAAGGATTTTTTTTTCAACTGTATTGTTGGATTTGGATTCCTAGTATTTTGTTGAGGATATTTGCAACTGTGTTCATCAGAGATATTGGCCTGTACTTCTTTTTTTGTAGTAACTTTATCTTGTTTTTGTATCAGGTCACTCTCACTACTTTTTTCATAGTACTGGAAGTCCTATCTGTACAATTAGGAAAGAAAAAGATTTAAGAAGTATCCAAATCAGAAAGAAGAGTCTCTGTTTCCAGATGTTATGTTATATATAAAAGAGTGTCAGACTCCCAAGAAAAAACGGTTGGAGGAAATCAATGAATTAACTACAGTTGCAGGATACAAAATCAATATACAAAAATCAATCATGGCTTCTAGAGGAGGGAAGATGGCAGAACAATGGGGGACCTCATTTTTTCTGGTCCCTTGAAATCAGTAGATATCTCTCAAATGATTCTGAACACCTGTTAATTGAACATGAGATCTAAGAAAAGAGTTTCTGAAACTCTACAAATAGAAGAGCCACTACTTTTTGTATGATAGGAGGTGCAGAGAAGTGAATCTCAGGGAGATACATTGGAAAATAAAACGAGCCTCCGTAAGCCGGCTACCAAGAAGTGATAGAACCCTGGAGCACAAAATCAGAACTTTTAGAAGTCTACTCTTGTGAGGGCTGTCCCTTGGTGCTCAGGTGGTGAAGCAGGGAAGAAGTTGGACCTCGTGTTCTCAGGGTCCCTGGGGTCACAGAAAGAACGGGGTGTCTGAGTTGGTAGCATTCCCAAGCATGGCAGCAGGGAGACTGGCTACAATGAGCAAGGGCCAAGAGTGGGCTCACAGTTCTGTTTGCCATTAACCATAAACCAATGCATAATTGGGCAACTGCTCCATGAGCAGGGACCCTGAAAGCATCTAACTGTGGTGTCCCTCCTCCTTCCCCAGAGGACTGGTGCATGTGCGCAACTACAGTAGTCTACAGAGTTTGATGCACACGAAAGTGGTTAACTGCTTTCCCTGAGGGTTCACTGAAGAGCGGGGCCAAGGATCTTTCAGGTCCAGGGATGGAGATTGGTGTGCCAGCATGTTAATTTTGTTTCCATGCTCTAAAGTGGTGCAACGCCTTCAGGGATCAAAAGCCACACAGAGCAAACTGAAGTAGCGTTCACTGAGCCCAGCTCCCTGGCAAGGGGTGGTGCAGACACACCCAGACAGAGACACTTAAGAATCAAAGGAGCAGGTCCTTCCCCAAAAGATCAGCGGGAGGATCAGGCTAATACCAAGTTTATGGATTACACGAATCTGAAAAACCCTGCACTAGGGGAAAATAGTATATACAATTTGGGTTTTTTTTTTCCATGAGGCTTTCATTTATTAATTTTCTTCTTTTTTCTTTTCCTCCTTTCAATTAGTTTGTTATATCAACCATTTAAGCTTTTTAAATTTAAATTTAAATTTTTACATTAAAATTTTACAGATATGTTCTTCCTTTTTGGCTTCCTTTCATTCTATGTGTGTGTGTGTGTGTGTGTGTGTTTCTTTTTTAAAAATTTTGGGATCCAGTGTCTGTTAGATTTTTTATCTCTCTTTCCCATCCCCTCCTTTTCTCTTTTTTTTTGGTTTCTGATCGCTTCAGATTTTTCTAGTGTCTATTTCACTGGCATCATGTTCGATATTTTCTATTTTGTTCTCTCATTCATCTCTTCATCTCTAGACAACATGACGAAAAGGAGAAATTCACAAAAAGACAAAGAATCAGACGTAATACTCTCTGCCATAGATTTAATCAGTATGATAATATAAGTAAAATGTTACAGCTAAAATTCTGAATTACAATGATAAAGGTAATAGTTGGGCTTGAAAAAAGCATAAAAGACACAAGAGAATCCCTTAGTGCAGAAGTAAAAGAATTAAACCTAACCATGCTGAAATTAAAAATCCTTTAGCTGAGATGCAGTCTGAAATGGATTCCATAATGGCTAGATAAATGAGGCAGAAGAGAAAGTCGGTGACATAGAAGATGAAATGATGGAAAGTAGGGAAGCTAAGAAAAAGAGAGGAAAATAGCTAATGGATGATGAGGGGAGGCATCAAGAAATCAGCAATACAGGAGGGAGGAGTCAAGATGATGGAGAAGTAGCAGGCTGAGACTACATCAGGTAGCAGGAGATCAGCTAGATAGCTTATCAAACCATTGTGAACACCTACAAATCCAACAGGAGATCGAAGAGAAGAAGAGCAGCAATTCTAGAAACAGAAAATCGACCACTTTCTGAAAGGTAGGACTGGTGGAGAAGTGAATCCAAAGCGACGGGAAGATAGACCATGGGGGGAGGCGCCAGCTCCCGGCAAGCGGTGGAGCAGCAGAGCACTACATCTGGACTTTTAAAAGTCTGCTCCACTGAGGGACATTGCTCCGGAGGCTAAACCAGGGTGAAGCCCATGCAGGGTTGGCGTGGCCCCAGGTCCAGCAGGTTTGCAGAAGGATTGGGGGTGTCTGAGTGTCACAGAGCTCGCAAGTATTAGAGCAGAGAAGCTGGCTAAAGAGACGGAGCCGAGGAGTGAGCTCTCAGCTCGGGGTTACCTTGAACTGGTCACAGGCTGGGTGAGCTCAGAGCGCAGCTAGAGGCCAGGGAGACGGGAGCAATTGAGCACTTTTCTCTGAGGGCGCACTGAGGAGTGTGGTCCCAGGCTCTCAGCTCCTCTGGGAGGGAGATTGGGAGGCCGCCATTTTCATTCCAGTCCTCTGGAACTCTATGGAAAGCATTCAGGGAACAAAAGCTCCCAAAAGCGAACCCCAGCGGATTACTTAGACTGGCCCCTGGTAAGGGCGGTGCAATTCCGCCTCAGGCAAAAAGACACTTGAGAATCACTATGACACTCTCCCAGAAGATCAACAAGAAATCCAGCCAAGACCAAGTTCACTTACCAAGGAGAACAGCGGATTCCAGAGGAAGAGAAAGCAAAGCATGGAACTCATGGCTCTCTCCCCATGATTTTTTAGTCTTGCAGTTAATTTTTTCTAATTTTTTTTTCTTCTGCTAAACTTTTTTTAAACTTTTACCCTTTCCTTTTTTAACGTTTTTTAACTAGTTTATCTTAATAATAACTTTCATAAAAAAATAATCTTTTTTGAAACGTCATTATTATAGTCATGTTATATCCTTTGTTGTATCTAACTTTACTTTTGTATACACATAGGGTTTTTTCTTCTAAAAAATTTGGAGTACAATTTCTTCTAATAGATCAAAATATACCCTAAATCTAGATCCGGACTTGTTCTAGTCTCCGGTCCAAGCAAATTCTCTCCACTTTCTTTTTCTTTATTCTCCCAACCAACTTACTTTATCAACTCCCTTTTTAGAAATTAAAAAAAAAAACCATTTTCCATCTTTATAGGCATATTCCATCCCTTCATTGTGTTTACCCTTATATATGTTATTCATTCTTTAAAATTTTGGGAGGTAGTTTCTTCTAAGAGACCAAAATACTCCCAAAATTAAATGGGTGACCCTATTCTAGTCACCACTCTAATATATGTATATATATTTTTTCTTTTTTATATTTTTTCTTTATTTGTTTTATTTTTTATTTTTTTTTTCTGAGCTTCTTTTTATCCGCTTTTCTCCACCCCAACCCCCCATGATTTGGGGTCTCTTCTGATTTGGTTAAAGCACATTTTCCTGGGGTCTTTGCCACCCTTTTAGTATTTTATTTGCTCCTTCATATATTCTTATCTGGACAAAATGACAAGGCGGAAAAACTCACCACAAAAAAAAAGAACAAGAGGCAGTACTGAAGGCTAGGGACCTAATCAATACGGACATTGGTAATATGTCAGATGTAGAGTTCAGAATGATGATTCTCAAGGTTCTAGCCGGGTTCAAAAAAAGACATGGAAGATATTAGAGAAACCCTCTCTGGAGACATAAAAGCCCTTTCTGGAGAAATAAAAAGAACTAAAATCTAACCAAGTTGAAATTTTAAAAAGCTATTAGTGAGGTGCAATAAAAAATAGAGGCTCTGACTTCTAGGATAAATGAGGCAGAAGAAAGAATTAGCGATATAGAAGACCAAATGACAGAGAATAAAGAAGCTGAGCAAAAGAGAGACAAACAGCTACTGGACCATGAGGGGAGAATTCGAGAGGTAAGTGGCACCATAAGACGAAACAACATTAGAATAATTGGGATTCCAGAAGAAGAAGAAAGAGAGAGGGGAGCAGAAGGTATATTGGAGAGAATTATTGTAGAGAATTTCCCTAATATGGCAAAGGGAACAATCATCAAAATCCAGGAGGTGCAGAGAACCCCCCTCAAAATCAACAAGAATATGTCCACACCCCACCACCTAATAGTAAAATTTAAAAGTCTTAGCGACAAAGAGAAAATCCTGAAAGCAACCCGGGAAAAGAAGTCTGTAACATACAATGGTAAAAATATTAGATTGGCAGCACACTTATCCACAGAGACCTGGCAGGCCAGAAAGAACTGGCATGATATATTCAGAGCACTAAACGAGAAAAACATGCAGCCAAGAATACTATATCCTGCTAGGCTATCATTGAAAATAGAAAGAGAGATAAAAAGCTTCCAAGACAAACAAAAACAGAAACAATTGGCAAACACCAAACCAGCTCTACAGGAAATATTGAAAGGGGTCCTCTAAGCAAAGAGAGATCCTAAAAGTAGTAGATCAGAAAGGAACAGAGACAATATACAGTAACAGTCACCTTACAGACAGTACAATGGCACTAAATTCATAACTCTCAATAGTTACCCTGAATGTTAATGGGCTAAATGCCCCAATCAAAAGACACAGGGTATCAGAATGGATAAGAAAACAAAACCCATCAATATGCTGCCTACAAGAAACTCATTTTAGACCCGAAGACACCTCCAGATTTAAAGCGAGGGGGTGGAAAACAATGTACCATGCTAACGGACATCAGAAGAAAGCTGGGGTGGCAATCCTTATATCAGATCAATTAGATTTTAAGCCAAAGACTATAATAAGAGATGAGGAAGGACACTATATCATACTCAAAGGGTCCGTCCAACAAGAAGACCTAACAATCTTAAATATCTATGCCCCTAACATGGGAGGAGCTAACTATATAAACCAATTAATAACAAAATCAAAGGAACACATCAACAATAATACAATTAGTAGGGGACTTTAACACTCCCCTCACTGAAATGGACAGATCATCTAAGCAAAAGATCAACAAGGAAATAAAGGCCTTAAATGACACACTGCACCAGATGGACAGCACAGATTTATTCAGAACATTTCATCCAAAAGCAACAGAATACACATTCTTCTCTAGTGCACATGGAACATTTTCCAGAATAGATCACATCCTGGGTCACAAATCAGGTCTCAACTGGTATCAAAAGATGGGGATCATTCCCTGCATATTTACAGGCCACAATGCTCTGAAGCTGGAACTCAATCACAAGGGGAAATTTGGAAAGAACCCAAATACATGGAGACTAACCAGCATCCTTCTAAAGAATGAATGGGTTAACCAGGAAATTAAAGAAGAATTTAAAAATTCATGGAAACAAATGATAATGAAAACACGGTTTAAAATCTGTGGGACACAGCAAAGGCAGTCCTGAGAGGAAAATATACAGTGGTACAAGCCTTTCTCAAGAAACAAGAAATGTCTCAAATACACAAACTAACCCTACACCTAAAGGAGCTGTAGAAAGAACAACAAAGAAAGCCTAAACCCAACAGGAGAAGAGAAATCATAAAGATCAGAGCAGAAATCAACGAAATAGAACCCCCCCCCAAAAAAAAACCAATAGAACAAATCAACGAAACTAGGAGCTGGTTCTTTGAAAGAATTAATAAGATTAATTCTTATTAATTAATTAATCTGGCCAGACTTATCAAAAAGAAAAGAGAAAGGACCGAAATAAATAAAATCCGAGTGAAAGAGGAGAGATCACAGCCAACACCAAAGAAATACAAACAATTATAAGAACATATTATGAGCAACTCTACGCCAACAAATTTGACAATCTGGAAGAAATGGATGCATTCCTAGAGACATATAAACTACCACAACTGAACCAGGAAGAAATAGAAAACCTTAACAGACCCATAACCAGTGAGGAGATTGAAACAGTCATCAAAAATATCCAAACAAACAAAAGCCCGGGGCCAGACAGCTTCCCAGGGGAATTCTACCAAACATTTAAAGAAGAATTAATTCCTATTCTCCTGAAACTGTTCCAAAAAATAGAAATGGAAGGAAAACTTCCAAACTCATTTTATGAGGCCAGCATCACCCTGATTCCAAAACCAGACAAGGATCCCATCAAAAAAGAGAATTACAGAACAATATCCTTGATGAACACAGATGCTGAAAATTCTCACCAAATCATAGTCAATTGGATCTAACAGTACATTAAAAGGATTATTCACCACGACCAAGTGGGATTTATTCCAGGGCTGCAAGGTTGGTTCAACATCCGCACATCAATCAATGTGATACAATACATTAATAAAAGAAAGAACGAGAAACATATGATATTCTCAAAGATGCTGAAAAAGCATTTGACAAAGTACAGCATCCCTTCCTGATCAAAACTCTGCAAAGTGTAGCGATAGAGGGCACATACCTCAATATCATCAAAGCAATCTACAAAAAACCCACCGCAAGTATCATTCTCAATGGAGAAAAACTGAGAGCTTTTCTGCTAAGGTCAGGAACACGGCAGGGATGTCCATTAACACCACTGCTATTCGACATAGTATTAGAAGTCCTAGCCTCAGCAATCAGACAACAAAAAGAAATTAAAGGCATCCAAATTGGCAAAGAAGAAGTCAAACTATCACTCTTTGCTGATGATATGATACTATATGTGGAATACCCAAAAGGCTCCATTCCAAATCTGCTAGAACTTGTACAGGAATTCAGTAAAGTGTCAGGATATAAAATCAATGCACAGAAATCAGTTGCATTTCTTTACACCAACAAGACAAAGGAAAGAGAAATTAAGGAGTCGATGCCATTTACAATTGCACCCAAAACCATAAGATACCTAGGAATAATCCTAACCAAAGAGGCAAAGAATCTTTACTCAGAAAGGTATAAAGTACTCATGAAAGAAATGGAGGAAGACACAAAGAAATGGAAAAATGTTCCATGCCCATGGATTGGAAGAACAAATATTGTGAAAATGTCTATGCTACCTAAAGCAATCTACACATTTAATGCAATTCCTATCAAAATCCCTCCATTTTTTTAAAGAAATGGAATAAATAATCTTAAAATTTATATGGAACCAGAAAAGACCTCGAATAGCCAGAGGAATATTGAGAATGAAAGCCAAAGTTGGTGGCATCAAAATTCCAGACTTCAAGCTCTATTACAAAGCTGTCATCATCAAGACAGTATGGTACTGGCACAAAAACAGACATATAGATCAATGGAACAGAATAGAGAGCCCAGAAATAGACCCTCAACTCTATGGTCAACTAATCTTCAACAAAGCAGGAAAGAATGTCTAATGGAAAAAAGACAGTCTCTTCAACAAACGGTGTTGGAAAAATTGGACAGCCACATGCAGAAAAATGAAATTGGACCATTTCCTTACACCACACATGAAAATAGACTCAAAATTGTTGAAGGACCTCAATGTGAGAAAGGAATCCATCAAAATCCATGAGGAGAACACAGGCCACAAACTCTTCGACCTCAGCCGCAGCAACTTCTTCCTAGGAACATCGCCAAAGGCAAGGGAAGCAAGGGAAAAGATGAACTATTGGGACTTCATCAAGATCAAAAGCTTTTGCCCAGCAAAGGAAACAGTTAACAAAACCAAAAGACAACTGACAGAATGGGAGAAGATATTTGCAAACGACATATCAGATAAAGGGCTAGTATCCAAAATCTATAAAGAGCTTAGCAAACTCAACATCCAAAGAACAAACAATCCAATCAAGAAATGGGCAGAGGACATGAACAGACATTTCTGCAAAGAAGACATCCAGATGGCCAACAGACACATGAAAAAGTGCTCCACATCACTCAGCATCAGGGAAATACGAATCAAAACCACAATGAGATGCCACCTCACACCAGTCAGAATGGCCTAAATTAACAAGTCAGGAAACGACGGATGCTGGCGAGGTTGCGGAGAAAGGGGAACCCTCCTACACTGTTGGTGGGAATGTAAGCTGGTGCAACCACTCTGGAAAACAGCATGGAGGTTCCTCAAAAAGTTGAAAATAGAGCTACCCTATGACCCAGCATTTGCACTACTGGGTATTTACCCTAAAGATACAAACATAGTAATATGGATGGGCACATGCACCGGAATGTTTATAGCAGCAATGTCCACAATAGCCAAACTATGGAAAGAGCCCAGATGTCAACAGATGAATGGATAAATAAGAGGTGGTATATATACACAATGGAATACTATGCAGCCATCAAAAGAAATGAAATCTTGCCATTTGCGATTATGTGAATGGAACCAGAGGGTATTATGCTTAGCGAAATAAGTAAATCGGAGAAAGAAACAACTATCATATGATCTCCCTGATATTAGTAAGTGGAGATGCAACGTGGGGGGGTTTGTGGGGTAGGAAAAGAATAAATGAAACAAGATGGGATCGGGAGGGAGACAAACCATAAGTGACTCTTAACCTCACAAAACAAACTGAGGGCTGCTGTGGGGAGGGGGGTCAGGAGAGGGTGGTTGGGTTATGGACATTGGGAAGGGTATGTGCTATGGTGAGTACTGTGAAGTGCAGAAACCTGGCGATTCACAGACCTATACCCCTGGGGATAAAAATAAATTATATGTCTATAAAAATTAGAAAATAAATTTTTTTTTAAAAAATCAGCAATACCATCAAGTGAAACAATATTAGAATGATTAGGGTCCCAGAGGTACAAGAAAGAGAGAGTGACAGAAGGTATATTTGAGCAACTTATAGCTGAGAATTTCCCTAGTCTGGGGACGAAAATGGGCATTCAAGTCCAGGAGGCACAGAGAACCCCCTCAAAATCGATACAAATAGATCAACTCCCACCAGATAATGGAGATACTTGCAAAGTTCAGAGATAAAGAGAAAATCCTGAAAGCACTTTGAGAGAAGAGGTCCTAACATACAAGGGTAGAAACAATAGATGGGCAGCAGACCTGTCCACAGAGATCTGGCAGGCCAGAAAGGGCTGGCATGACATATACGGAGGGTACTGAATGGGAAAAATAGGCAGCCAAGAATTCTTTATCCCGCAAGGCTGTAATGCACCATGGAAGGAGAGATAAAGAGCTTCCAGGACAAACAGAAACTAAAGGAATGTGTGATCACTAAACCAGCCCTGTAGCAAATATTAGAGTATCCTTTAAGTGAAGAGAGAGCCCAAATGTAACAGAGACCAGAAAAAAAAAATAGAGACAGAAAGTACAGGAACAGTGACTTTACAGGTATTACAATGGCACTAAATTCTTATTTTTCAGTAGTTAGTCTGAATATAAATGGGCTAAATGCTCCAATCAAAAGACACAGGGTATCAGATTGTGTGAAAAAGCAAGACCCAAGCATATCCTCTCTACAGGAGACTTATTTTAGACCCAAAGACACCTCCAGATTAACGTGAGGAGGTGGAGAACCATTTATCATACTAACAGACATCAAGAGAGAGCTGGGGTAATGATCCATAGAGTAGACAAATTAGATTTCAAGCCAAAGAGTGTAATAAGAGATGAAGAGGGACACCGTATGGTGTAAGAGAATGGTCTAGTTTCATTCTTCTATACACAGCTGTCCAATTTTCCCAGAACCACTTATTGAAGAGACTGTCTTTTTTCCATTGGATATTGTTTCCCGATTTGTCAAAGATTAGTTGGCCATATTGTTGAGGGTTCATTTCTGGAGTGTCTATTCTGTTCTATTGGTCTGTGTGTCTGTTTTTGTGCCAATACCATCCTCTCTTCGTGACCACAGCTTTGTAATATAGTTGGAAGTCAGGCAACGTGATTCCCCCAGCTTTGGTTTTCTTTTTCCACATTCCCTTGGTGCTTCAGATTCTTGCCTGTTTCCATACAAATTTTAGGACTATTTGCTCCAGCTCCTTGAAAAGTGTCAATGGCATTTTAATAGGGATGACATTGAAAGTATAGATTGCTCTCGGCAGCATAGACATTTTAACAGTGTTTATTCCTCCAATCCATGAGCACAGAATGCTTTTCCATCTTTTTGTGTCTTCCCTGATTTCTTCCATAAGGGTTCTGTAGTTTCTAGGGTATAGATCTTTTAACTCTTTTGTTAGGTTTATTTTTATGTATCTTATGGGTTTTGTAGTTATTATGAATGGAATCGATTCCTTAATTTCTCTTTCTACAGTTACATGGTTAGTGCATAGGAAAGCAACTCATTTCTTTGCTAAAATTTGGAGTTTTGAAACTCAACTGTGTGTCTGAGATTAAAAAAAAAAAAAAAAAAAAAAAAAAAAAGCTCAGATCTAGGCCATGTCAGCACAGAGTTCTGAAGGAAACCAGGGAGACAAGAGTGATTGATTGCTCTTCCGTGAGGGCTCACTGAAGAGTGGGGAGTGGAGTGTAAGTTTTCAACTCTGGGACTAGAGAGTAGGCATCACCATATTCATCCAACCCATCAGTGCTGAAGGCCTTCAGAGAGCAAAACACTACCACAGGGTGGAGTCTGGAGCCTTTTACACTGAGTCTGGCCTCCCTGCTCCTTGGAGGTGGATTTCCACTAGGGCAAATCCACCTGAGAACAGGGCAACATGCTGATTCACAGTCCCCTCCCCTGGAAGATCCACACGAACAACTTGCTCGCGCCAAGTTTAGTGATCATAGAGCATTCCAAAGCTCCAGCTCCAGGGGAAAACAGTATCTAGCTTACTTTGTACAGTTTTTTAAAAAGATTTTATTTATTTATTTATTTGACAGACAGAGATCACAGGTAGGCAGAGACAGGCAGAGAGAGGGTGGTGGGGGAAGCAGGCTCCCTGCTGAGCAGAGAGCCCGGTGTGGGGCTCCATCCCAGGACCCTGAGATCATGGCCTGAGAGGAAGGCAGAGGCTTAACCAATGAGGCACCCAGGTGCCCCTACTTTGTGCTTTTTTTCATTGATTTATTATTATTATAATTATTTTTTCAGTTATATTCTTGTTTTTCAATTCTTATGTAATTTTCATTTTTATACATACTTACATATTTTTTGTTTTGCTTACCCTTTATTGTATTTTATTATATATATATAAAGAAAGAAAAATATGTATAATTTTATATACGTTTTATAACTTATTTTATATATTTTTAATGTATAAATGTGTATAATATACACATATTTGTACACTTCTTTTTTCTTCTTCTGGGATCTAGTTTCTTTTATTTCTTTTATCTTTAAAATATTTTATCTAAATTCAATTTAATTAACATGTAGTGTATTATTAGTTTCAGAGGTAGGATTTAGTGTTTTATCAGTTGCATATAACCCCCGTGTTCAGTATAAGTGCCTCCTTAATGCCCATCACCCAATTGCCCCATTAGCCTGCCTCCATTCCAGCAACCCTCAGAGTGTTTGGTATATTTAATAGTCTCTTATGATTTGTCTCCCTTCCTGACTTTTGTCTTAATTTGTTTATCCTTCCCTTTCCATCTGTTCATCTGTTTTGTTTCTTAAATTTCATGAGTGACTGAAATTGTGATATTTGTCTTTCTGTCACTGACTTATTTGGCTTAGCAAAGTGCCCTCTAGTCATTGCAAATGGCAAGATTTCATTCTTTTTGATGGCTGAGTAATATTCCATTGCATGTGTGTATATCCATTTATCTGTCAATGGGCATCTGGGCTCTTTCCAAATTCTGGCTATTGTAGATATTGCTGCTATGAACATCATGCTGCGTGTGTTCCTTTGATTTCCTATGTTTGTATCATCTGGATAAATACCTAGTAGCGCAATTGCTGATTCATAGGGTAGTTCTATTCTTAACCTTCTCAGGAACTTCCATTTTGATTTCTAAAGTGGCTGCACCAATCAGCATTCCCACCCATTTACCCATATCCTCACCCACATTGGTTATTTCCTGAGTTGTTCATTTTAGCCATTCTGACCGGGGTGAGCTGTGATCTCATTGTGGCTTTGATTTGTAGTTCCCTGATGCCACGTGATCTGAAGCATTTTTTCATGGGCCTCTTGGCCATTTGCATATCTTCTTTGAAGAAATATCTGTTCATGTCTTCTACCCATTTCTGAATGGATTTTTTTGTCTTTTGGGTGTTGATTCTGAGAAGTTCTTTAAAGAGCTTGGATAATAGTCCTTTATCTGATATGTCTTCTGTCTTCTTCCACTCTTTAGGTTACCGTATAGTTTTGGTTTATTTATTTATTTATTTAATTTCTTCTCAGTGTTCCAGAATTCATTGTTTATGCACCACACCCAGTGCTCCATGCAATACGTGCCCTCCACAATACCCACCACCAGGCTCATCCAACCTCCCAACCCTGCCCCTTCGAAATCCTCAGATTGTTTTTCAGAGTCCACTGTCTCTCACAGTTTGTCTCCCCCTCCAATTTTCCCCAAATCCCTACTCCTCTTCATCCTCCCATGTCCTCCGTGTTATTCTTTATGCTCTGCAAATAAGCAAAACCATATGATAATTGACTCTCTCTGCTTGACTTATTTCACTCAGCATAATCTCTTCCAGTCCCACCCATGTTGATACAAAAGTTGCATATTCATCATTTCTGATGGAGGCATAATACTCCATAATATATATGGACCATATCTTCCTTATCTATTCGTCTGTTGAAGGGCATCTTGGTTCTTTCCACAGTTTGGCCACTGTAGCCATTGCTGCTATGAACACTGGGGTACAGGCGGCCCTCCTTTTCACTACATCTGTATCTTCGGGGTAAATACCCAGTAATACAATTGCAGGGTCATAGGGGAGCTCTATTTTTAATTTCTTAAGGAATCTCCACACTGTTCTCCAAAGTGGCTGCACCAACTTGCATTCCCACCAACAGTGTAAGAGGGTTCCCCTTTTTCCATATCCTCTCCAACACACATTGTTTCCTGTCTTGCTAATTTTGGCCATTCTAACTGGTGTAAGTTGGTATCTCAATGTGATTCTGGTTTTTATCTCCCCGATGGCTAGTGATGATGAACATTTTTTCATGTGTCTGATAGCCATTTGTATGTCTTCATAGGAGAGGTGTCTGTTCACGTCTTCTACACATTTTTTGATATGATTATCTGTTTTGTGTGTGTTGAGTTTGAGGAGTTCTTTATAGATCCTGGATATCAGTCCTTTGTCTGTACTGTGATTTGCGAGTATATTCTCCCATTCCATGCGTTTCCTCTTTGTTTTGTTGACTGTTTCCTTTGCTGTGCAGAAGCTTTTGATCTTGGTGAAATCCCAAAAATTCATTTTGCTTTCGTTTCCTTTGCCTTTGGAGACATATCTTGAAAGAAGTTGCTCTGGCCGATGTCCAAGAGGTTACTGCCTATGTTCTCCTCTAGGATTCTGATGGATTCCTGTCTCACGTTGAGGTCTTCTATCCATTTCGAGTTTATCTTTGTGTGTGGTATAAGAGAATCATCGGCTTTCATTCTTCTACACATAGCTGTCCAATTTTCCCAGCACCATTTATGGAAGAGACTGTCTTTTTTCCACTGTATATTTTTCCCTGCTTTGTCGAAGATTATTTGACCATAGAGTAGAGGGTCCATATCTGAGCTCTCTATTCTGTTCCACTGGTCTATGTGTCTGTTTCTATGCCAGTACCATGCTGTCTTGGTGATCACAGCTTTGTAGTAAAGCTGAAATCAGGCAACGTGGTGCCCCAGTTTTGTTTTTCTTTTTCAGAATTTCCTTAGCAATTTGGGGTCTCTTCTGATTCCCCACAAATTTTAGGATTGTTTGCTCCAGCTCTTAAAAATGCTGGTGGCATTTTGATCAGAATGGCATTGAAAGCATAGGTTTCTCTAGGCAGTGTAGACATTTCGACAATGTTTATTCTTCTGATCCATGAGCGTGGAATGGTCTTCCATCTTTTTGTGTCTTCTTCAATTTCTTTCATGAGTGTTCTGTAGTTCCTTGACTACAGATCCTTTACCTCTTTAGTTAGGTTTATTCCAAGGTATCTTATGGTTCTTGGTGCTAGAGTAAATGGAATCGAATCTCTAATTTCCATTTCTGTATTTTCATTGTTAGTGTATAAGAAAGCAACTGATTTCTGTGCATTGATTTTGTATCCTGCCACATTACTGAATTGCTGAGTGATTTTTAGTAGTTTGGGGGTGGAGTCTTTCAGGTTTTCCATATAAAGTTTCATGTCATCTGCGAAGAGAGAGTTTGACTTCTTCATTGTCAATTTGAATGCCGTTTATTTCTCTTTGTTGTCTGATTGATGTTGTTAGGACTTCTAATACTATGTTGAACAAGAGTGGTGAGAGTGGGCATCCTTGTCGTGTTCCTGATCTCAAAGGGAAGGCTATCAGCTTTTTCCCATTGAGGATGATATTTGCTGTGGGTTTTTCATAGATAGGTTTTATGAAGTTGAGGAATGTTCCCTCTATCCCTATACTCTGCAGCGTTTTAAGCAGGACCGGATGATGGATCTTGTCAAGTGCTTTTTCTGCATCTACTGAGAGGACCATGTGGTTCTTCTCTCTTCTCTTATTGATTTGTTCTATCACATTGATTGATTTGCGAATGTTGAACCACCCTTGCAACCCAGGGATGAATCCCACCTGGTCATGGTGGATAATCTTTTTAATGTGTTGTTGGATCCTATTAGCTAGGATCCTGTTGAGAATCTTAGCATCCATATTCATCAGGGATATTGGTCTGAAATTCTCCTTTTTGGTGGGGTCTTTGCTTGGTTTGGGGATCAGGGTAGTGCTGGCTTCATAAAAAGAGTCTGGAAGTTTTCTTTCTGCTTCAATTTTTTTAAACAGCTTCAGGAGAATAGGTGTTATTTCTTCTTTGAAAGTTTGGTAGAATTCCCCAGGGAATCCATCAGGTCCCCGGCTTTTGTTTTGTGGGAGGTTTTGGATCACTGCTTCAATCCCGTTACTACATATTGGTCTATTCAGGGTGTCCATTTCTTCCTGATACAGTTTTGGAAGTTTATAGCTTTCCAGGAATGCATCCATATCATCTAGGTTGCTTAACGTATTGGCATATAACTGTTGATAATAATTTCTGATGATTGTTTCTATTTCCTTGGTGTTAGTTGTGATCTCCCCCTTTTCATTCATGATTTTATGAATTTGGGCCTTCTCTCTTTTCTTTTGGATTAGTTTGGCCAATGGTTTTTCGATCTTACTGATTCTTTCAAAAAAACAGCTTCTAGTTTCATTGATGCATTCTACTGTATCTCTAGTTTCTATCTCATTGGTCTCTGCTCTAGTCTTGATTATTTCCCTTCTTGAGTGTAGAGTTGGCTTAATTTGTTGTTGATTCTCCAGTTCTTTAAGGTGTAGAGATAGCTGGTGTATTCTGGATTTTTCAATTTTTTTGAGGGAGGCTTGGGTGCCTATGTATTTCCCTCTTAGGACCGCCTTTGCTGTATCCCATAGGTTTTGGACCAAAGTGTCTTCATTTCATTGGTTTCCATGAATTGTTTAAGTTCTTCTTTGATCTGTTGGTTGATCCAACCATTCTTAAGCAAGGTGGTATTTAGTTTCCAGGCATCTGAATTCCTTCCAAACTTTTCCTTGTCGTTGAGCTCCAGTTTCAAACACTGTGATCTGAGAATATGCAGGGAATAATCTCAGTCTTCTAGTATCGGTTGAGCCCTGATTTGTGGCCCAGTATGTGGTCTATTCTGGAGAAGGTTCCATGTGCACTCGAGAAGAATGAGTATTCTGTTGTTTCAGGGTGGAATGTTCTGTATGTATCTATGAGGTCCATCTGGTCCAATGTGTCATTCAAAGCTCTTGTTTCTTTATTGATTTTCTGCTTGGATGATCTACATGGAGATTGGTGTGTTAAGATCTCCCACTATTAATGTATTCATATCATTATGACTCTTTACCTTGATTAACAGTTTTCTTATGTAATTGGCTGCTCCCATATCGGGGGCATAAATATTTACACTGTTACTTCTTCTTGGTGGATAGTCCCTTTAAGAATGATGTAGTGTCCTTCTGTATCTCTGACTACAATCTTTAGTTTAAAATCTAATTTATCGGGGTGCCTGGGTGGCTCAGTGGGTTAAAGCCTCTGCCTTTGGCTTGGGTCGTGACCCCAGGGTCCTGGGATTGAGCCCCACATTGGGCTCTCTGCTCAGCGGGGAGCCTCCTTCCTCCTCTCTCTCTCTGCCTGCCTCTCTGCCTACTTGTGATCTCTGTCTGTCAAATAAATAAATAAATAAATAAATTTTAAAAGAATAAAATCTAATTTATCTGATATGAGAATTGTTACCCCAGCCTTCTTTTGAGGCCCACTGGCGTGAAAATGCTTCTCCATCCCTTTACTTTCAGTCTGGATGTATCCTTCAGTTCAGAATGGGCCTCTTGTAGACAACATATGGATGGGTCCTGTCGTTTTATCCAATCTGCAACCCTGTGTCATTTTATGGGCACATTTAGGCCATTCACGTCGAGAGTGATCATTGAGAGATACGTTTTTACTGACATAGTGTTACCTGTGAAGTCCTTGTTTCTATAGATTGTCTCCACATATTTCTGTTCAATGATATTCTTGGGTTTTTTCCTCTTTTATAGAACCCCCCTTAATATTTCCTGCAGTGTCAGCTTGGTGGTCACATATGGTTTTAAGTCTTGCCGGTCTTGAAAGCTCTTTATCTCTCCAACCATTTTGAATGTCAGTCTTGCTGGGTAAAGTATTTTTGGCTGCATGTTCTTCTCATTTAGTGTCCTGAATATGTCTTGCCAGCCCTTTCTGGCTTGCCAAGTTTCTGTGGACTGGTCTGATATTATTCTGATGGGCTTTCCTCTGTATGTAAGTAATCTCTTCCCCCTAGCTGCTTTCAAGAGCTCCTGTCTACAATTATGATTCATCACTTTCACAATCAGGTGTCTCAAGGGCTTTCTAGATTCTATTATCTTGGGGGCAGATCTTTCTGCCTCTAGGATGTGAGCACTGGTTCCATTCACCAGAATGGGAAAATTTTCATGGAGAATTTTTCAACTATATCTTCCAGTCTTCTTTCTTTCTCCTCCCCCTCAGGGATTCCAATAATTCTGATGTTGGAACATTTCATGGCATCATTTATTTGCCTAATTCTGTTTTCGTGGCTTCCAAGCTGTTTGTCTCCTGATCCTTTTTCTCTGTTTGTCCTCCAGATCACTAATTCTATCTTCTGCCTCAGTTACCCTAGCTTTTAGAGAATTTAGATTAGATTGGAACTCACTGAGAGCATTGTTAATATCTTCCCTCGTGGCTTTCACTTCTGCCCTTATCAATTCCATTTTGTCATCCATGGCTTTCTCCAACCTAGCTATTGCCTGGATAATTGTTAGCCAGAATTCCCTTTCTGACATACTGTCTATGTCCACACCCAATAGCTCTCAGGGAGAGGGCACAGTCTCTGAATTTTTCTTCTCTTGGGCATTCCTCCTCCTAGTCATTTTGGTGAAAGATGGCTAAACGGATGTGTAACTGAATGTATCAACCATGGTGCAGGCAATGTGCACCCTGAAACACTTCTTAGCAATCGAGAGTCCCCACCAAAAAGAAAGAAAAAAGAAAAAAAGGAGAGAGACAGGGGGAATAAAAAAAGATAAAATAAAAGAGAAGGCCCAGCCCAAATGGGCCCCAAAGGTAAGATTTATGAAGTATACAAACAAAAACAGACGAACAAAAAGATCGACAAAAGTAGATGACAAGAATTTGGAAGGGGAGGTGAACCATGAGAGAATATGGACTCTGAAAAACAACCTGAGGGTTTCGAAGGGGTGGGGGGTGGGAGGTTGGGGGAAACCAGTGGTGGGTACTAGGGAGGGCATGGATTGCATGGAGCACTGGGTGTGGTGAAAAAACAATGAATACTGTTACGGTGAAAAGACATAAATCATTAAAAAAATAAATAAAAAATTTAAAAAAGTAGATGATAAGAGATAAATAAATAAAAGAACCCCTTCAAAATGAACCCCAAGTATAAGATTTATACACTACCTGAACAAAAACAAGTACACAGAAACGCTGAGAGAAGAAAAAGATGGGAGAGTGGTTATAAATTCTCATTGTGGGTGAGGAAGGTTATTTTGATTCTTTCTGGATGTATCTTGATATCTTTGTTAAAGGACTCAACTTTCCTGAGATAAAGGGGGGTTAAAACTGGTTTACATATAGGGCTAGCATTGATTGGGGAAAGGGGATTACCTTGAAGCTTATCTCTATATTAATATTAAAAAAGAAAAGAAAAGAAAAGAAAAGAAAAAGAAATTTAAAAAATAGAAAAGCAAAAAAAAAATAATAATAATAATAATAACCCACACACAGGTATGTATATCCAAAAAGTTCAGGTTAAACGGTTATTATGGAATTTGATGTACTGAACATCTCATTGTGATGGTAAATAGGTTAAAAAGTTATGTAAAAGAAAACCAAAAAGAGCCAGAATAGTGGGAACAAATTAAAAATAAAAGCTGTATCTATGAAGTAGTGGTGGTAGTCCTCTTGTCTTTTTTTTTTTTTTTTTTTTTTTTTTTTGGATGGCTTTCTGGGGGAGGGGACTGCCCGCGTGGTTTTCAGGAAGTGTTGCTAGAGTTAAGTCCTCCTGCCCCCATCAAGGGGCTGGGCTCTGAGGAAGCCGGTTTTTCAGGCTTTTGTTCTCTGGAGGTTTTTGTTTGTTTGTTCATTTGTTTTCTCTCCCTTTGGCAGCTTTTGGCGGTTCTTTGGAGGTTTAGAGGAAAGCAAACTGCACCCAGACCACCATCTCAGAGAGAAGCCTCAGTCTGTTCCCCTCTGGGTGCTCCAGAGCACATAAATTCCCCTTCTGCCCCAGTCACGGTCTCTGGGGTCACAGGAACTCCCACTTGTACCCAAAACCACAAGAAATACCAGCCGTGGTGGACCATCAGAGAGGCCCCAAGCAGAGATAGCGCACTGAGATTTCCACCCTGGCCCAGGCTGGGAGTGCTCAGACTCTCCAGGTCCTGGAGAGTGCGGGCTGGCTGACACCTACACGGACCTCTCTCAGGAGAGGGTGTGGGGCGCGATTCAGACTCTGGCCCCACAGCATGAGCTTGTGCAGAGTGCCAAAGGCTATGGTTCTGCCGGCTGGCGAGGCTCCCTTACTCTCATGGGCACCACCACCTAGATGCTCTCAGGCGCACCTGTGGCTCAGGGAACAAGACCTGGCTTCTTCACTGCACTCTCTCTGCCTCAGCGCCAGCAGTGGCATCCTGGGTCACAGGCTTAAGCCCCTGTCCCTAACTGCCCGATTCCCCCAATTTCCCCCTATGATCCTTTGCTCTTTTTGAGTGCTTTCAACCAGACTCCAAGTTAATGCTGCTCCCCAGTTGCAGGGCACTCTCGTATTGGGATATTACTTTCCAACGGGTTGCTTCTGGTGGCTCCCTCTGATCCCTCCAATGTTCCCACTCCGCTTTACCTGCCCACTGGCATCTTCTGCCCCCATAGAGATCCAGAACTGTATAATTCTAATCTCAGGCTGATTTCATGGGTGATCAGAGTTCTTTGGTAGGTAATCAGCTCACTTTAGGGGACAGGTTGAAAAGGTGCCTCCTACTTCTCCACCATCTTGTCTCCTTCTCCTTTTTTTTTTTAAGTGCATTTCTTGTTGAGCACTGGGTGTTATAGGCAACTGCTTACTGAACACTACATGAAAGTAAAATGATGTACTATATATTTTGTTGATTGAATTTTAATTAAAAATTTTAAAAATGCCCTCTTTACTTTTTCAAATGCTTTATTTATTTGAGAGAGAAGGAAAGAGCGGGGGGCAGGTGAGGGGTGGAGGGAGGGAGAGAGAGCATTTCAAGCTGACTTTGTGCTAAGAGTAGAGCTAATGCAGGTCTCGATCTCACAACCTTGAAATCATGACCTGAGCTGAAGCCAAGTCAGATGCTTAAGCAACTATGCCACCAAGGTGCCCCATAAAGTGCATTCTTTAAAACCAAACTAAGGAATCCATGTTTTAAATACCAAAGTGATGATACAAACTTGGAATACACATAGTTGTTAAAATTGTATGCAAAGAACAATCAAGGCATCTTTCTCAAATTAATTAACTAATTGTCTAAAAGTGATATTCTGTAAACATTTTGGGGCCTGGGGAAATTGCCATCAGTATTAATACAATATGGAATAATTTTAGAAAAAGTATGACTGTACACCTATGTACACAAAACCAACTTAACTTCATTCAGGAGCTGACAAGGCAGACTGTCTCTTGTTCAGTTCAGCAGTCTGCTCCCTTTTTTTGAAATTAGGTTTAAAAATGGGTTAAGATTCGAAATACAAAATCTGATGCCACATGTGAACATATTTGCAAGTACAGGCACTGGAGTATTAGGGACTTCCCTGGATATAACAATCTACACAGCTGGTGGTAACAGGGAGGTTCTAGTGGGATCACACATTTAATAACATGCTAAAGGTCTGGGTGGAAAGGATCAGAAGAAGCCAAATGAAGACATGTCAGGAAAAACACAAAAACATGATGGAATACCAGCTAGGACAGTGACAACTAGATTTACTTTGCTTTTGTCTGCAGTTCATATCACCAGATGTCTAGTATCCTGATAAGGTATGTAATTGCATTGAATATTCTGTTTTTAAAGATTTTATTTATTTGGCAGCAAAAGAGAGAGAGAGACAGAGACAGAGAGAGCACACATACAAGCATGGGAGAGAGAAAGAGGGAGAAGCAGGTTCCCCGCTGAACAGGGAGCCCAATGTGGGCCTCGAACTCAGGACCCTGGGACCATGACTGAGCCAGATTTCTCCTGGAGGCAACGCTGAAGCTTGTGGAAAATGCACTCCCTACAATAAAACTGCTTCCCCTGTGTTAACCTCATTTGAGCCATTTTGCAGACTTTCTTCTCACAAGGATTAGTCACAATAGGTTCCTCATCTTCAACATTTGCTAGATCCTGGATACATCAACATAGGCCTTTACATCCTTTAGGACATAACTTGCAAATTAAGCGGACTTCGAATGATTCAGTAATGTGTTATAGTAAAACACAACAGCCACAGTTGCCATTTGCCAACAGAATGTGCATGACTTTATTTGGCTCTTTACTCTTGATTATCAGCAGAGAATCTATTAATTTAATTGTTGAACTGGTGGAAAATTGCCTGGTTCCAAAGTGTGGCAATACATTCCCTAAATCTTGATGCATCACATAACTCCATGGTTATACCTTGGAGTTTATGTGATTGTGGATGTTTCAAGTGTGCTGATGAGACAATACATCTGGAAAACTAAAGAGAACGCCCACTCTTTCAATTTGCACAAAATGCTTCTCCAGATTCGAAGTGTTAATTCTGTATCTGAATATCAGATGCAGAAAAGATGTCCTTTATAGTAAATACCATCAAAGTGGTTACATGTATGCAGTAGCCATGTAGCTCTATATTTATTGTTGAAGAATAGTCACTCAAAGTGTCAGACCTTACCAGTTTCAGGCATCTGGGTAATTATCAGGCAGGGAAATGTTTCAGATTATGGTCTTTATGTGGCAGAAATGACAGGCCAATGTTAACACCTTCTTAATGCAAAGCATTCATAAAATGCAATTTCAAGAAATGCATTTTTAATGGACCTGTTCACAGATTTCTAGGTTCAAGATAGCTGACAAATCAACAATTTCTACAAGCAACTCAAATAAAACAACAATATCTTAGTGCAAAATATCATGTGTTAAGAGCTTATCTACTTAAAAGTTTACAAAGGATACAATTTGCCAGTTGAAATAAACTAAAAAATCCATGTATTTTTAAAAATCCATATACTTCATATTCGGCACTTTCAAAAAGGTGGGCAATTACCCCCAAACCATAATTACATTTTCCTTTCTGTATTTTACTTCCTTACAGTTATGTTTCCCAAAGAGCTACATTTGAATCAAGTTACCCTAGATTAAAAACAACAACAACAACAACTTTTGGTAGAAAGAAAGAAGAGAAAAAAGTCTTTTTGCACACTCAGTACCATCCTTAATTCTAGTCATAAAGGTCTTTCTGACTAGCTTGGTAGAACAATGCCAGCTAAAGGAAGCTTTATTAAACCGCACAGTTCCGCCAGTCAAAGACTCTGTTTGCTCGACTAGTCACACCTCTTTGTTAGGGATGATTATCAGGGTTGTGGCTAGATGGGAGTGGGTTTAAAAAAAATTAAAGGGAGGATGTATATGATCTTGAATGATAAATCTAAACACAAGTACAATGTGAATTATTCCTTCTTCTATGCTGTGGCTCCTGCCAAGGCCCCTCAGCCCTGGAGACCTTCCCAGCCTGTGACCTGCCACCAGCTCCTGCAATGGATGGCTCCTGCCTCCTATTGTCTTATCTGAAGACTTTCCAGATCTGGGCCTGGGAGTGGGCATGAGCTAAAACTCTCGGCAGGCAGCACAGGCTCTCTTGATGGCTGGGCTTTCCAGAAATGGCTGAACACCGGGCAGCAGATCTGAGTGACTGTTTTCCTCTCTCCTTCATCTTGGAGAATGTGGTGGGGGCCTCCTGGAGTCTTTGTAACATGTGCTTATTTATTACAATAGCTGCTAGGAGTTGACTGTGGAACAGTTTTTGTCTCCAACTAGATGAGTGGCACTCAGGAATCCCCTGATCCTTGTGGATCCTGGAGATACAGTTCCAACTTTGTGTGCCAGTGGCATCCATGTGAATCGTGGGTGTGGGCCTGGTGGGACAGTGGCTCCTTAGCAAAAGTCTTCCTGGGAGAGGCTGCAGCACAGGGTCTGGTCCTGAATTCCCTTCCATCCCTGGGCCTTCTCTTTATGCGTGCAGCCTTACCCAGGGCCCCTGTTTTGCCTATCCTTTTCCCAGCTTGCTTGTCCAGTCATTCCCTAAAATGGATCTTGTTGTCTTCCAGATCTCTCTTCATCCCCATCACCTCAACCCCTCCTAGAGACATCAGCATTGTCTTTGATGGTCCCTCTGCTTCCTGCCTGGCTGCCCTGAATCCCCACCCCTAACCCATACTGCTCCTTAGATTGAAAGCTCTGCACTTCCTTGCCTCCCTATCACTTGCTGTCTCCCCTCATTTACATTACTCAGGACCTCTCAAAGTCAGATCTTTCCTTTATGTTGGGACTCTCCATCCCTCTGTTCTGGTCTGGCAGAGTTCAGCCCTGAGGCCTCCAACATGGGGTCATCCTTCTTAGGAGTATAGTATGTGTACGTGTTCTCATGTACAAGAAACTATCTTTCTTGCTCACTGTAATGTTCTCCTTACTGCCTGTGCAGGCCACCTTTGCCAGTCACATCCCACAGTGCTGCTGAACACAGGAAGGAACCATGAGTGAGACTGGTCCTGGACTTGTTCCCCAGTGTTAGAGTGCCATCTCTTCCAGGTAGCCACCTCGGGACACCTCTCCAACGTTGCATCTGTTTCTCTGGATGCCTGGTTGGAATGGTTGTGGGCACTATGGAATTTTTGGCAGCATCCCTGGCCCTTGCCCTAGTCCTTGTTCTAGTTTGTGGATCCTGTTAACCTGCCTGCATTGGTATTTCCTTTAATTTTTTTTTAATTAAATTCTAGTTAGTTAAGATGAGTTAAGTTGGCAGAGGAGTGAGGCGGGACCTTAAATTCCTTTCACCCCTTGAATACAAGATAGTTATCAACTCATTCTAAACACCCAAGAAATCCATCAGAAGTCTGAGAAAACAAATACCGCAAGTCTACCAGTAGAAAAATGAAACCTTTTGAAAAGTAGGAAGTGTGGAGGCTTGAATCCAGTGTGATAGAGCTGAAGGTATGACAGCAGGGAGGGAACCTGCTTAAGGAGGTTACCATAAAAATTTATAAGCAGGGGAGCACAAAATCAGATATTTTAAAAGTCTGCTCCAGTGGGGGAGATGCCTGGCCAAGGTGCTCAGTTGGCAAACTGGGTCAGAATCCCAGGTGTGACACAGCAGTCTGACAATCCCCTCGGGCATAAGAATGGGTGGTGCCTAAGTCTGGCACTGTTCCTGGGCATAGGAGCATGGAAGCTGTGATGAGAACAGTGAGTTTCAGTGCTGGCTTTCTCCTCTGTGTTGCCATAATCTGTGAACCGCTGCATGGTCATGTGACTGCTTTCCTGGGACTGGTCTAGCAAAAGGCAGCAGACTGTACCAGAACCCTCCTGGAGAGGATCAGCATGGGTCCACATTGCAGGAGTCCCTAACATTTGGAGGTTTGGTTTAATATTTTTTGTCTTTTTTTATTATGTTCATTTAGGCATTGTATCATTAGTCTTCGATGTAGTGTTCAATGTATCATTATTGTATATTCAATGTAGTGTTCACAGTATCAGTAGTTTTTGATGTAGTGTTTTGATGTAGTGTTCAATGATTCATTAGTTGCATAGAACACCCAGTGCTCCTCACCACATGTGTCCTCCTTAATACTCATCACCCTGTTACCCCTGTTATCCTCCACCTCTCTCCCTTCTGAAACCGTCAGTTTGTATTTTGGGGCCCAAAGTCTCTCATGGTTCATCTCCATTTCTGATTTCTGCCCCTTCAGATTTCCCTCTCTAACCCCTATGGTCCTCCACGCTATTGCTTATTTTCCACAAATGAGTGAAACCATATGATATTTGTCTTGCTCTGCTTCACTCACTTCACTTAGCATAATCCCCTCCACTTCCATCCATGTCGATGCAAATGGTGATAATTGAAATTTCTGATGATTGAATAATATTCCATTTTATATACATACCACATCTTCTTTATCCATTCATCTGTTGAAGGGCATCTTGGGTCCTTCCACAGTTTGGCCAAATTGCTGCTATGAACATTGGGCTGCAGGTGCCCCTTCTTTTCCCTTCATCTGTATCTTTGGGGTAAATACTTAGTAGTGCAATTGCTGGGTCATAGGGTAGCTCTAATTTTAATGTCTCGAGGAACTTCCATACTGTTTTCCAGAGTGGCTATACCAGCTTGCATTCCCACTAACAGTATAAGAAGGTCCCCTTTTTTCACATCTTCGCCAACATTTCTTGTTTCCTGTTTTGTTAATTTTTGCCATTCTAACTGGTATCTCATTGTGGCTTTGATTTGTATTTCTCTGATGGCTAGTGATGTTGAACATTTTTCCATGTGTCTGCTAGCCATTTGCATGTCTTCTTCAGAGAGGTGTCTGCTCATGTCTTCTGCCCATTTTTTGACTGGGTTATTTGTTCTTTCAGTGTTGAGTTTGAGGAGTTTTTACGGATCTTGGATATCAGCCCTTTATATGTAATATGATTTGCAAATATCTTCTCCTAGTCCATGGGTTGCCTCTTAGTTTTGATGACTGTTTTCCTTGCTCTGCAGAAGATTTTTATCTTGATTATGTCCCAAATGTTCATTTTGCTTTTGTTTCCATTGCCTTTGGAGATGTGTCTTGAAAGAAGTTGCTGTAGCCAATGTCAAGGAGGTGACTTCCTGTGTTCTCCTCTAGGATTTTGATACATTACTATCCCACACAGAGGTCTTTCATCCATTTTAAGTTTATCTTTGTGTATGGTGTAAGACAATGGTCTAGTTTCTTTCTTTTATAAATAGCTGTCCAATTTTCCCAGCACCACTTGTTGAAGTGATTGTCATTTTTCCATTGGATATTGTTTCCTGATTTTTCAGAAATTAGTTGATCTTAGAGTTGAGGGTCCATTTCTGGAGTCTCTATTCTGTTCCATTGATCTATATGTTTGTTTTCTTGCCAACAACATGCTGCCTGGGTGATCACAGCTTTGTAATATAGCATGAAGTCAGGCAATGTGATGTCCCCAGCTTTGTTTTTCTTTTTCAAAAATGCCCTGGTGATTCAGGGTCTTTTCTGGTTCCATACAAATTTTAGGATTCTTTCTTCCAGCTCAGTTGACAAATGTCCATGATATTGTTATAGGGAATTTGTTGAAAATGTAGATTACTCTAGGCAACAGAGACATTTTCACAATGTTTATTCTTCCAATCCATGAGCATGGAATGTTTTTCCAATTCTTTGTGTCTTCCTCAATGTCATTCATAAGTGCACTGTAGTTTCTAGATTATAGATCCTTTCCCTCTATGGTTAGGTTTATTCCTAGTTATCTAACGGTGTTTCATGCTATTGTAAACAAAATTAATTTCTTAATTTCTCTTTCTTCCCTCACATTGTTAGTGTATAGAGATGCAACTGATTTCTGTGCATTGATTTTGTATCCTGAGACATTACTGAATTCCTGTATTTGTCCTAGTAATTTGGGTGTGGAGTCTTTTGTCATCTGCAAAGACCGTTTGACTTCTTTGCCAATTTGAATGCCTTTTATTTCTTCTTGTTGTCTGATTGCTGATGCTAGGACTTCTAGTACTACGTTGAACAAAAGTGATGAGAGTGGGCATCCCTGTCACGTTCCTGACATTAAGGGAAAAGCTCTCAGATTTTCTTTGAGAATGATATTCACTGTGGGTTTTTCTAGATGGTTTTAATGATATTGAAGAGCGTTCCCTCTATCCTCTATCCCCACAATTTTGGAACATTGTGTTTCCATTTTCATGTGTCTCAAAGTATTTTTATTTTAAATTCAACTTGGTTAACATATAGGATATTATTAGATTCAGGGGTAGAATTTAGTGATTCATCAGTTGCACATAACACCCAGTGTTCATTCCATCAAGTACCCCCCTTAATGCCCATCACCCTGTTACCCCATTCTGCCACCCACCTCCCCTCCTGCAACACTCAGTTTGTTTCCTATAGTTAAGAGTCTCTGATAGTTTATCTCCCTCTATGCTTTTATCTTATTTTATTTTTCCTTCCCTTCCTCTATGTTCATCTGTTTGGTTTCTTAAATTCCACATATGAGTGAAATCAATCACATATTTGTCTTTCTGACTGACTTATTTTGCTTAGCACAACACCCTCCAGTTCCATCCAGCTCATTGTAAATGGCAAGATTTCATTCTTTTTGATGGATCAAATTCCACTGTGTGTAGATATATAGATATAGATATAGATGATATCGATATAGATATACATATAGATCACATCTTCAAAGTATATTTTTATTAGTTCTTTGATTTCTTCATTGACCCATTGGTTGTTTAGTAACATGATGAGTAGCCTCCATGAATTTGTGCTTTGCAAGTGTTTTTCTTGTAACTGATTTTTAGTGTCATACTGTTGAGGTTAGAAAAGATGCTTGACATGACTTCAGTCTTTCAAAATTTATTTAAAAATATTTTTATGACGGAATATGTGATTATCCTAGAGAATGTTCAGTATGCACTTGAAAAGAATGTGTATCCTACTGCGTTTGGTTGGATGTATACTATATGTTGGCTAATTGAATTCAAATTTTAAGAAAAGAATGTTTTGTATATATCTATTAAGTCCATCTGGTCTAATTTGACATTTAAGGCCACCGTTTACTTTTTGATGATTGATGTGAGTGGGGCATTAAAATCTTGACTCCTAGTATATTATTTTCAATGTTTCCCTTTATATTTTTTAATATTTATATTTATATTTATGTGATCCTATGTTGGGTGCATAAATATTTACAATTGTTATCCTCTTGTTAGATTGATGCTTTTATCTATGTAATGCCATTCTGTGTCTCTTAGTACACTGTTTGTTTTAAAGTCTATTTTTGTCTGACTGTAAGAATTGCTATCCTAGATTTCTTTTCATTCTCATTTGCATGGAGTATCTTTTTCCATTCCTTTACTTTCAGTCTGTTTGTCTTTTTAGGTCACAAGTGAGTCTCATATGCAGCCCCTCTTCTTTGTCCAATCTGCCACCCTATGTCTTTTGATTGGAGAATTTACTCTGCTTACATTTAAAGTAATATTGATAGGTATATACCTATTTCCATTTTGCTTATTGTTTTCTTATTGTTCCCATAGTTCTTCTCTTGTTCTCTTTCTTTGTGATTTGAGATTTTTCTTTAGTGTTATGTTTGGATTTATTTCTCTTTATTTTTTGTGTCTCCATTTTAGGTTGTTGGTTTGTGGTTATCAACAGTTTCATATAAAACATCCTGCATATAGAGCAGTATATTTTAAGTTGATAGTCACTTAAGTTTGAGCACATTCTAAAAGCAGTACACTTTTACTCACATTTTCATGTTTTATGTATTATATGTTGTATTTTACACCTTTTAATTTTGTGTATCCCTTAACTAATTATCATAGATTTATTTGATTTTACTGCTTTTGTTTTCTAACCTTAATATTAGATTTACAAATCGTTGATCCACTTTTACCAGTGAGATTTTTTTCTTTCATAATTTTTTTATTTCTACTTCTGCCCCTTCCTTTTATGCTTCATGATGTCCACTTAACCTTTATTATAAAACTGATTTAGTAGTGAAGAGCTCCTTTAACTTCTGTTTTTCAGGGAAAATCTTTTTTTTAAGATTTTATTTATTTATTTGACAGACAGAGATCACAAGTAGGCAGAGAGGCAGTCAGAGAGAGAGACATTCCGGGAAGCAGCCTTCCTGCTGAGCCAAGAGCCAATGTGGGGCTGGATCCCAGGAACCTGGGATCATGACCTGAGCTGAAGGCAGGGCTTTAACCCACTGAGCCACCTAGGGGTGTGTATTGGTGCACTTTTATATATTTGTTTATTTTTTAATGCAATTAGCAGTGCATTAAATTAGCATTTTTAAAGGGAATTCACCACTCAAAATGGAAGTTAGGGTTTTTTTTTTTTAAGATTTTATTTATTTATTTGGGAGATAGACAATGAGAGAGAGAGGTCAGTGGGAGAAGCAGGCTCCCTCCCAAGCAAGGAGCCTGATGTTGGACTCCATCCCAGGACTCCAGGATCACCACCTGAGCCAAAGGCAGTCACTTAACCAATTTGAGCCACCCAAGTGCCCAAAAGTTAGGGGGTTGACAACAAATTAGAGCTACATGGTACTTCCCCATATCCTATCTTCCCATCATTACCCTTACTTCACACACACACACAGGTCACCGCTTTCCTGAATCTCATGTTCCTGATCCTCTTTACTTCCTTTTTGTTTGTTTGACTGTGGTAAAATACACATAACAGAAAATGTACTCTCTTCGGGGGAGGAGTCAAGACGGCGGAGAAGTAGCAGGCTGAGATGACAGCAGGTAGCAGATCAGCTTGATAGCTTATCAAACCATTGTGAACACCTACAAATCCAATGGGAAATCGAAGAGAAGAAGAGCAACAATTCAAGAAACAGAAAATCAATCACTTTCTGAAAGGTAGGACCTGCGGAGAAGTGAATCCAAAGCGACGGGAAGATAGACTGCGGGGGGAGGGGCTGGCTCCCGGCAAGCGGCGGAGCAATGGAGCACAAAATCGGGACTTTTAAAAGTCTGTTCCATGGAGGGACATCACTCCAGAGGCTAAACTGGGGGGAAACCCAGGCGGGGTCAGCATAACCCCAGGTCCTGCAGGGTCACATAAGGACCGGGGGCATCTGAGTGCTGCAGAGCTCCCAGGTATTAGAGCAGGGAAGCCGGCTACAGAGACAAAGCCGAGGAGTGAGCTCTCAGCCCGGGGTTACCTTGTGCCAGTCGCAGGCTGAGTGGGCTCGGAGCATGGCCGGAGACCACGGAGATGGAAGCGACTGGGCACTTTTCTCCAGGTTCCAGCAACTGAACGCTTTCCTCAAGGCACGACTGCAGGCCAGGGAGGCGGGGCGGTTGGGAGCTTTTCTCTGATGGCGCACTGAGGAGCAGAACCCCAAGCTCTCGGCTCCTCCGGGCCAAGAGATTTGGAGGCCGCCATCTTGATTCCCATTCTCCAGAACTCTACGGAAAGCGTTCAGGGAACAAAAGCTCCCAAAAGCAAACCGGAGTGGATTAGTTAGCCCGGCCCCTGGCAAGGGCGCTGCAATTCCGCCTGCGGTAAAGACACTTGAGAATCACCACAACAGGCCCCTCCCCCAGAAGATCAACAAGAAACCCAGTCAAGATCAACTTCACTCACCAAGAACAGAGGAATTCCACAGCAGGAGAAAGCAAAGCTTATCTGGACAAAATGACAAGGTGGAAAAACTCACCTCAAAAAAAAGAACAAGAGGCCGAACCGAAGGCTGGAGACCTAATCAATACGGACATTGGTAATATGACAGAACTAGAGTTCAGAATGACAATTCTCAAGGTTCTAGCCGGGCTTGAAAAAGGCATAGAAGATATTAGAGAAACCCTCTCCAGAGAGATAAAAGCCCTTTCTGGAGAAATAAAAGAATAAAATCTAACCAAGTTGAAATTAAA
>JAHRIG010000389.1:127797-239968 GCA_020311275.1 Eira barbara
CAATGGCACTAAATTCATATCTCTCAATAGTTACCCAGAATGTTAATGGGCGAAATGCCCCAATCAAAACACACAGGGTATCAGAATGGATAAGAAAACAAAACCCATCAATATGCTGCCTAGAGGAAACTCATTTTAGACCCGAAGACACCTCCAGATTTAAAGTGAGGGGGTGGAAAACAATGTACCATGCTAATGGACATCAGAAGAAAGCTGGGGTGGCAATCCTTATATCAGATCAACAAGATTTTAAGCCAAAGACTATAATAAGAGATGAGGAAGGACACTATATCATACTCAAAGGGTCCGTCCAACAAGAAGACCTAACAATCTTCAATATCTATGCCCCTAACAAGGGAGTAGCCAACTATATAAACCAATTAATAACAAAATCAAAGAAATACATCGACAGTAATACGATAATAGCAGGGGACTTTAACACTCCCCTCACAGAAATGGACAGATCATCTAAGCAAAAGATCAACAAGGAAATAAAGGCCTTAAATGACACACTGGACCAGATGGACATCACAGATATATTCAGAACATTCCATCCCAAAGCAACAGAATATACATTCTTCTCTAGTGCACATGGAACATTCTCCAGAATAGACCAGATCCTGGGTCATAAATCAGGTCTCAATCGGTACCAAAAATTGAGATCATCCCCTGCCTATTTTCAGACCACAGTGCTCTGGAGCTTGAACTCAATCACAAGAGGAAATTTGGAAAGAACCCAAATACATGGAGACTAAACAGCATCCTTCTAAAAAATGAATGGGTCAACCAGGAAATTAAAGAATTGAAAAAAATCATGGAAACAAATGATAATGAAAACACAACGGTTCAAAATCTGTGGGACACAGCAAAGGCAGTCCTGAGAGGAAAATACATAGCGGTGCAAGCTTTTCTCAAGAAACAAGAAAGGTCTCAAATACACAACCTAACCCTACACCTAAAGGAGCTGGAGAGAGAACAACAAAGAAAGCCTAAACCCAGCAGGAGAAGAGAAATCATAAAGATCACAGCAGAAATCAATGAAATAGAAACTAAAAAAAACAATAGAACAAATCAACAAAACTAGGAGCTGGTTCTTTGAAAGAATTAATAAGATTGACAAACCCCTGGCCAGACTGATCAAAAAGAAAAGAGAAAGGACGCAAATAAATAAAATCATGAATGAAAGAGGAGAGATCACAACCAACACCCAAGAAATACAAACAATTATAAGAACATACTACGAGCAACTCTACGCCAACAAATTTGACAATCTGGAAGAAATGGATACATTTCTAGAGACATATAAACTAGCACAACTGAACCAGGAAGAAATAGATAACCTGAACAGACCCATAACCAGTAAGGAGTTTGAAACAGTCATCAAAAATCTCCAAACAAACAAAAGTCCAGGACCAGACGGCTTCCCAGGGGAATTCTACCAAACATTTAAAGAAGAATTAATTCCTATTCTCCTGAAACTGTTCCAAAAAATAGAAATGGAAGGAAAACTTCCAAACTCATTCTATGAGGCCAGCATCACCTTGATCCCAAAACCAGACAAGGATCCCACCAAAAAAGAGAATTACAGACCCATATCCTTGATGAACACAGATGCAAAAATTCTCACCAAAATACTGGCCAATAGGATCCAACAGTGCATTAAAAGGATTATTCACCACGACCAAGTGGGATTTATCCCAGGGCTGCAAGGTTGGTTCAACATCCGCAAATCCATCAACGTAATACAATTCATTAATAAAAGAAAGAATAAGAACCATATGATACTCTCAATAGATGCTGAAAAAGCATTTGACAAAGTGCAGCATCCCTTCCTGAATAAAACTCTTCAAACTGTAGGGATAGAAGGCACATACCTCAATATTATCAAAGCCATCTATGAAAAACCCACCGCAAATATCATTCTCAATGGAGAAAAACTGAAAGCTTTTCCGCTAAGGTCAGGAACTCGGCAGGGATGTCCGTTATTGCCACTGCTGTTCAACATAGTACTAGAAGTCCTAGCCTCAGCGATCAGACAACAAAAAGAAATTAAAGGCATCCTAATTGGAAAAGAAGAAGTCAAACTATCACTCTTTGCAGATGATATGATACTATATGTGGAAAACCCAAAAGGCTCCACCCCAAAATTGCTAGAACTTATACAGGAATTCAGCAAAGTGTCAGGATATAAAGTCAATGCACAGAAATCAGTTGCATTTCGTTACACTAACAAGAAGACAGAAGAAAGAGAAATTGAGGAGTCAGTCCCATTTACAATCGCACCCAAAACCATAAGATACCTAGGAATAAATCTAACCAAAGAGGCAAAGAATCTATACTCAGAAAACTATAAAGTACTCATGAAAGAAATGGAGGAAGACACAAAGAAATGGAAAAATATTCCATGCTCATGGATTGGAAGAACAAATATTGTGAAAATGTTTATTCTACCTAAAGCAATCTACACATTTAATGCAATCCCTATCAAAATCCCATCCATTTTTTTTAAAGAAATAGAACAAATAATCCTAAAATTTATATGGAACCAGAAAAGACCTCGAATAGCCAAAGGAATATTGAAAAAGAAAGCCAAAGTCGGTGGCATCACAATTCCAGACTTCAAGCTCTATTACAAAGCTGTCATCATCAAGACAGTATGGTACTGGCACAAAAACAGACATATAGATCAATGGAACAGAATAGAGAGCCCAGAAATAGACCCTCAACTCTATGGTCAACTAATCTTCGACAAAGCAGGAAAGAATATCCAATGGAAAAAAGACAGCCTCTTCAACAAATGGTGCTGGGAAAATTGGACAGCCACATGCAGAAAAATGAAATTGGACTATTTCCTTACACCACACACAAAAATAGACTCAAAATGGATGAAGGACCTCAATGTGAGAAAGAAATCCCTCAAAATCCTTGAGGAGAATGCAGGCAGCAACCTCTTTGACCTCAACCGCAGCAACTTCTTCCTAGGAACATCGCCAAAGGCAACAGAAGCAAGGGCAAAAATGAACTATTGGGATTTCATCAAGATCAAAAGCTTTTGCACAGCAAAGGAAACAGTTAACAAAACCAAAAGACAACTGACAGAATGGGAGAAGATATTTGCAAACGACATATCAGATAAAGGGCTAGTATCCAAAATGTATAAAGAGCTTATCAAACTCAATACCCAAAGAACAAATAATCCAGTCAAGAAATGGGCAGAGGACATGAACAGACATTTCTGCAAAGAAGACATCCAGATGGCCAACAGACACATGAAAAAATGCTCCACATCACTCGGCATCAGGGAAATACAAATCAAAACCACAATGAGATACCACCTCACACCAGTCAGAATGGCTAAAATTAACAAGTCAAGACATGACAGATGCTGGCGAGGATGTGGAGAGAGGGGAACCCTCCTACACTGCTGGTGGGAATGCAAGGTGGTCCAACCACTCTGGAAAACAGTGTGGAGGTTCCTCAAAAAACTGAAAATAGAGCTACCCTATGACCCAGCAATTGCACTACTGGGTATATATCCTAAAGATACAAACGTGGTGCTCTGAAGGGGCACATGCACCCGAATGTTTCTAGCAGCAATGTCCACAATAGCCAAACTGTGGAAAGAACCTAGATGTCCATCAACAGATGAATGGATAAAGAAGATGTGGTATATATACACAATGGAATACTATGCAGCCATCAAAAGACATGAAATCTTGCCATTTGCGACGACGTGGATGGAACTAGAGGGTATCATGCTTAGTGAAATAAGTCAATCAGAGAAAGACAACTATCATATGATCTCTTTGATATGAGGAAGTGGAGATGCAATGCGGGGGGATTGGGGGGAGGTAGGAAAAGGAAAAATGAAAAGATGGGATTGGGAGGGAGACAAACCATAAAAGACTCAATCTCAAAAAACAGACTGAGGGTTGCTGGGGGGAGGGGGGACGGGAGAGGATGGTGGGGAAATGGACATTGGGGAGGGTATGTGCTATGATGAGTGCTGTGAAATGTGTAAACCTGGCGATTCACAGACCTGTACCCCTGGGGATAAAAATACATTATATGTTTATTAAAATGGGAAAAAAATGCCATGAAAAATCTATGGAAAATATGAGCAGTTATGGATAGAGGACACAGGTATAGCAGGGAAAGAAATAACCATTCTCAATAAGAATTCATGTTCTCATGATGAGAGCTGTGAAACTATAAAAATTTTCAGAATAAAACTAATTTGAATGTTTAAAAAAAAAAAGTCAAATTCCTTGCCCCAGAGTGAGATGCCCATGACCTGAACAGTCCCACCTCTCCTGCCTCACTCCTTTAATTCTATGTTCCTGTCATTTAGCCTTTTGAATGGGCTGTTCCCTTTGGGCACACTTAGCCTCATTCCCTGAGGCCTGACTCCTGGCTAACTGTTGTACTTTCTTTATTCCTCAGCTCAGACATCCCATTCCCTAGAAAGCCACTCCATACCTGACTACTGGTGGCCCCAAACTAACACCTCGCCTGGGTTAGATGGACCCTAGATTAGATGTGTGCTCCAATAGGATCCCAGTTTTCCTCATATCTTGACACTGATTACACTGCCTTTTGGTTGTGTGTTTGCCTATTACCCCCACAAAAGGAATCCCTACTTTGAGACACAAACTGACTTTTATCTTTAATCTCAGTGCCCCCCAAAATGTACCTTCTCCTGTCTTCCATGTTGTCTTCTGCCCTGGAAGCTGACCTGGAAGGACCACTACTGTAGGGTTCCTTGGCCTCTGGCTTCTGGTTGGTTTGGGTCAATGGGAGAGGCCCCAGCAGGAGACTGGAGGGCAGGGTGTGAGGTCCTGCTGTTTGTTCCTGGCTTCCTCCTTAAGAGATGGCTTCAGGATGGCTGTACTACTTAAGTTCACAGTCCTCTTCTTGGTCCTCTTCTTCCTCCTCAAACTATCTGGAATGAAGATTCAGTTTGTTTTGCTTCCAGTCAAGTGCATAAAGTTATATTTTAAAAATATAATTGAAAAAAAATGGGGAAAAAGATTACAAAACTTACACATGTTGTTCATTGGGAGTCTGAATTCAAGTAATTAACAGAGAATTGTTATTACATGCATAGTTTTTATTCTGTAATGTTATCTAAACCAAAAATTATGAAGGATATAGTAACTGTCTGTGTTAAATGTTTGCACACACTTTGAAATAACAATGTATATACCGATTTTAAGTTTTTAATGTGACATACATTTGGCTTTTTGCTTGTTAATTTATCTAATTTAGGATGGATGGACATCATTGAAACTGACAAGACCTGATATGTGTATAAAAGGTTTCAATGTTTTCTTTTTTTATTTGCACTATAGCAGAGAAGTCAATCTGAAAAATATATGTTGACAGGAATGGAAGAAGAGATTTGAAGCAATTTCAATAGGCTCAGGCTATTTCATTTTTTTAAAAGATTTTTATTTATTTATTTGACAGAGAGAGAGATCACAAGTAGGTGGAGAGGTAGGCAGAGAGAGAGGGGGAAGCAGTCTCCCTCCTGAGCAGAGAGCCTGATGTAGGGCTTGATCCCAGGACCCTGGGATTATGACCTGAGCTGAAGGCAGAGGCTTTAACCCACTGAGCCACCCAGGCACCCCTCATTTTTTATTTCTATATGAAACGAGGCAAGTGATGCTATGTTTCAAAATCACCAGTTCTTTATCAATAGCCATGAACAATTTATCCCATTAGGTTATGGTTCTGGATCTATTAATTTCTTACACAGGGCTCTTCTTTTGATGAAAAATAAAACTGAAATTGTTCTATCAAATTTGTAAGATGTTTGGTGTTAACCTTTTATGCTTAGGAAATATCAGTACTTTAACAACTTCATTGATCATTGTTAATACAATGTACTATCCCTATTTGTAGAAACTCTGTTTTTCCAAGCTAGTATTCCTTCCTTCCACGAAACTGTTAAGATCACTAAAAATAGTCAGGATACCAAACAAAACATCAGGTCTGACTGATCAGTTCACAAACTGCAAAGGTTGGAATTAAACCTGTGCTTTATTTTACAGAAATGCTAAGTCTTCTTTCTGTAGATCAAACATTCTTTTTGAGAGAGAGAGAGAAAAATTGCACACGTGTGTGTGAGCAGTGGAGGAGTGGCAGAGGGAGAGAGAGAGAGAGAATCTTAAGTAGGCTCCACACTCAACATGGAACCTGATGTTGGGCTCAATCTCAGGACCCTGAAATCATGACCTGTGCCAAAATCAAGAGTCAGATGCTTAACTGATTGAGCCATTCAGGTGCCCTGTAGTTCAAACATTCTTTTTTTGTTTTTAATTTTTTATTTCTTTTCAGCATAACAGTATTCATTGTTTTTGCACCACACCCAGTGCTCCATGCAATCCGTGCCCTCCCTAATACCCACCACCTGGTTCCCCCAACCTCCCAACCCCCGCCCCTTCAAAACCCTCAGGTTGTTTTTCAGAGTCCATAGTCTCTCATGGTTCATTCTTTTTTTTTAAGATTTTATTTATTTGAGAGAGAGAATGAGAGAGAGAGAGAGAGAGAGCATGAGGGGGAGAGGGTCAGAGAGAGAAGCAGACTCCCTGCTGAACAGTGAGCCAGCTGCGGGACTGGATCCTGAGGCTGCAGGGACTCAATCCTGGGGCTGCAGGAGCGTGACCTGAGCTGAAGGCATTTGCTCAACCAACTAAGCCACCCAGGCCCCCAGTTCAAACATTCTCGATAGAACTTTTCCCTTAGCTAACTGTCATATTTTAGCATATAATTACAGTTGTCCATGATCAGCTTATCACATAGTAAGGAAAATAATCTCAAATTGAAAGCATCAGCCAGTCTTCAAGGAATTAACACTTTTTACCATGTCACCTAGCTAGAGTTCGGTTGATTTTACTAATTTACTTATTTCACTTTCTTTATTTAAATAGTTAAATAACAATTAACAATTGTTTTTATATTATAACAGTTTACATTATTATATATCATATATATGACAATTATATATACATAATATAGTATAACAAATGAAAGCAAACAAATCACTATTCTGTGTAAGAAGGAATAAAATATTAGCTGTTTAGTTTTCTCCAGATAGAATAAAAGCATTTTGACAAATGCCTACACCAACCACACAATATCTATCTATCTATCTATCTATCTATCTATCTATCTATCTATCTATCTGTTTATGGGGAGAAGGAGCATGACTTTCTCCATGAAGGAAGCAGCATGTTGATTTACATTCTGGCACAAGCTTTTTAATCTGAATAAATATCCCAAAATATTTTTTTCATCATTTCTGCTGCATCATTAGAACATACTCCTACACAAAAGTTAGGTTTCGTGTTTTAAGATTTTATTTATTTGAGAGACAGAGAGTAAGTGAAAGAGAGAGCACAGGCTGGAGGAGGGGGAGAGGAAGAGGGAGAAGCAGGCACCCCTCTGAGCAGAGAGCCTGATACAGGGCTCGATCCCAGGACCCTGGGATCATGACCTGAGCCAAAGGCAGCTGCTTAACCAATTTAGCCATCAAGGCGTCCCTAAAGTTTAGTTTCATATTATATCATCTGGACACTAATCACACACTTTGATATTATGGCAATGTCAAATTGCTATAAAATTTTCTAACCATCTACTTTTCTTAATGGCCATACATATCTCCTCATAAACCAAGAGTGTGCAGACCTGCACAGTTCTTCAAATCACATTTTGAGTAATACCACATATTCTATCAGATTCTAATTTCCAGTAATCACTTCCTCCCTTGATCTCTTCAAGCCTAGGTGTGGTAACAGCACAGCTGCTCTAGGTTACTGCACTCTTCTCTGTTATTTCTGCCCAACTACACCTTTATAAATTATTATTTTGTTAATAAACTTCCTCCTTGAATTATCCTAATCTAAGAGTGTCATCTATTATCTCGGGAATGTTTTCTGATACACCTCCTAATATAGTACACTGCCCAAGACAGAGAATATGGATGATACAAGTGCATTAAATAAATGGCCAGATACCACTTAGGAGAAATAAGGTAATGTTTTGCAGGAAGTCCCGAAAAGGTGAGGGCCAAAGGCACAACATGAACTATGTCTCTTCCTGAGATAGTCCTCTAGCTCTGGAGCCCTCCGCCAGAGCATCACTAGCTCATACTGGGCCTTTGTGTGGATTAGGAAAAGGTGCACGTTCTGGAAGGAAGCAACCCTCAAAACATGGGGCTTGAAGCATTGAGGGTGGACTGGCTTTCAGCTCCCCAAAAACCAAGCTTTCTTCACTTGAACAAAACATAAAATCATTATAAAGTTTTTAATTCCAGTTAATTTAACATACAGTGTTATATTAGTTTCAGGTGTAAAATATGTTTCTTAGTTTGTCTTTTTCTTTTTCTTTTCCCTTTGCTTGTTTGTTTCTTAAATTCCATATAGGAGTGAAATCATATGGTATTTCTCTTTCTCTGACTGACTTATTTCACTTGGCATTATACTCTCTGCTTCCACCCATGTAGTTGCAAATGGCAAGATTTCATTCTTTCTATGGCTGAATAATATTTTATTGTAGATAATGTTTCTATGAACATTGGGGCTCATGTATCCCCTTGAATTAATATTTTGCATTTTGGGGGTAAAGAACTAGTAGTGCAATTGCTGGGTTGTAGGGTAGTTCTGTTTTTAACTTTTCGAGGAACCTCTATATTGTCTTCCAGAATGGCTGCACCAGTTTGCATTCCTACTAACAGTGCAAGAGTCTTCCCCCTTCTCCACATCCTCGCCAATACCTGTTTTTTCTTGCCTTATGATTTTAGCCATTCTTACAGGTGCGAGGTTATATCTCATTGTAGCTCTGTTTTATGTTTCCTTGATGATGTGATGTTGAGCATCTTTCTATGTGTCTGTTGGCTATCTGTATGTCTTCTTTGGAGAAATGTCTGTTCATGTCTTCTGCCCACTTTTTTAACTGGATTGTTTGCTTTTGGGATGTTAAGTTTAATAAGTTCTTTATATATTTTGGGTCCAAACCCTTTATTAGATATGTCATTCCCAAATATCTTCTTCCAATATATAGGTTGCCTTTTAGTTTTGTTGAGTTTCCTTTGCTCTGCAGAAGATTTTATTTTTATGTAGTCCCAGTAGTTTAGTTTTGCTTTTGTTTCCCTTGCCCCAGGAGACATATCTAGAAAAAAAGTTGCTGTGGCCCATGTCAGAGATGTTACTGCCCATGTTGTCTTCCAGAGAACAAAGTATTAATGCAGCTGGTCTACCCTAGGCTGAGCAAGCCATCAGGTCACTCCATCTTATAAATGCGATCAGTTAAGCATGGTTCTCTGAGAGCACTTATTTTACAACTTGGATTTTGTGGACATGTGATACTTTTGTTGGCAGGGTGATCCTTTTCACACATTTCCTCCTTGGTTTCCTAAATGTTGGAGGGGAGCCCTTGCTGGCTTAAATCAAATAGGTAGCATTATACTCCAGCTGGGTCACAGGATCTCTCAGGACATATGCTTGTAGATAAAACTGTGTTGCCCCTGAAAGGCCTTTATAAACCCAAACTGCATGGTTTATGACTGAGAGTAGCCCCAGGGAGTGGGATGGGGTGGTATTATGAATGAGCTCTTTCTGGCTAGAACTGGGTACCACTCACAGAGAGGGTGCGCTTATCCCTGGGGTGGGATGGAAGCAGGGAAGAAATCATTCAAGGAGCAGTGTAGGGAAACTGGAGAATTCATCGGTGTCTTGTACTTTCAGTCCTTCTTCTTGTAGAGAAGTAATTTTGTTTGATATGAATTCCCAGAATGCTTGACACACCTACATGCAAGTGAGCCCAAACCTATCCCAGAGCCTAGTGAGAATGAGCTGAAGGTGTGAACTCACTTCTACCCTCAGCACTGTCCCTTGTTCCCACCTAAATGCATTTCCCCCCATGAATGTGTTGGTGGGAGCTAGGGGTTTGGGAAGAGTTCAAGAACTTGCATTAAATTTACTCCACAATTCTCAAGTAGGAGAAGGAAAGCTGTTTAAGGGGAACCAGGTTCTTGTCTTGGCTAGAGGCTTGACACACCTTAAGCTCTCCTCTTATTTCTCAATCTCCCAAACAGAGCAGTCAGCTGTTGATTGGTGGTGACGACAGGGATATTTATGCTGTGATCAAACCAAAAGTGGTGAATTGGGAGGACCTGGGAAAGGTGATTGGGGAGCCTGGAGAAAGGTATTTCTCTATCTTTGCAGAGTTGGAGTCAACACGGAGTATGTGGTCACCAAAATTATCACTAGAGAGTAAGACTCACTGATTTAGAAGCTGAAGAAACCTTAGAGATTTCTCTTTGTTTTAAAGATTAGGACCCTGAGGTTCAAAGAAATGTATTATTGCTAAAGATTACCCAGGAAATGATGAAACCAGATTCAGAACCCAGGTCTTGTGGCTATTAGTCCAGTGTGATTTCTGTTATGCTATGCTGCTTGTCAAGGTAGCTTTCTTATAATTCACCCTTCCATTTAGTAATCAAATATATGACTGTGCCTAGAGCAGTGATATGTAGCTAGGACCACATGCAATGAACAAAGCAGAAATTGTACTCATGGTGCATAAGTGTAGTGAGAAGACATATTAAAATAATTATTAACATTTTGGGGGGGTGCCTGGGTGGCTCAGTCATTAAGCATCTGCCTTCAGCTCAGGTCATGATGCCAGGGTCCTGGGATTGAGCCCTGCATCAGGTTCCCTGTGCAGCAGGAAGCCTGCTTCTTCCTCTCCCACTCCCTCTGCTTGTGTTCCCTCTTTCACTGTCTCTCTGTCTGTTTCAAAAAGTAAATAAAATCTTTAAAATAAATAAAACTAATAAAAATAATTATTAACATTTTTAAAGATTAATTTATTTCTTTGAGAGAGAGAGAGAGAGAGAGAGATTGAGAGAGCACAGCAGGGAAGAGCAGAGGGAGAGGGAGAGAGGGTCTTAAGCAGACTCCATGCCAATTGTGGAGCCCAGCCTGGGGCTTGATTTCACAACCCTGAGATCATTAGTTGAGCCAAAACCAAAAGTTGTACGCTTAACCAACTGTGCCACCCAGGTGCCCCTAAACAAATAATTATTATAAGATGATCAATGCCAAGACGAATTAGAGGATGCTATTAAAGCCCATAAATGCGGACCTTACTTCGCACAGGTGGCAGGGATAGTGGTTAGATCTTGGTTCTTCTTCCCTGGGGAAGTGATATTTAAGCTAAGTCTTGAAGAATGAGTAGAGGATAGTGAGGCGAATAGTCCAGGATATAGGAAGAGAAATCCAGGCAGACATGGACAAAGGTCCTGAGGAAGTACCGAGAAGGAGTTTTGAAATGACTGAAAGCAGACCCATGGCCTAGTGTGTAATTAGTCAAAGTGAGAGGGATATAAAATGGTTTAGGATGGTAGGCAGAGTCTAACATTTCAGAGCCTTGTAAGCCATGGTCATAATTCTAGATTTTAACCTGAGGATAATGGGAAACCACCAAAGGGCTTTAAACATAGACATGTTTTGATCATATTTGTAAGGGATCACTGAGAAGACTACACTGTCGGGGAGCAAAAGTGGATCCAAGGAATTGCTTAGAAGACTATTGTGACAGCTCAGGTAAGAGAAGATGGTGGCTTGGACCAAGACAGGTATAGTGAATGTAGAGAAATGCGAAGAAGACATCCAAAGATATTGAGAAGGTAGGCCCACAGAATTTGGCATTAAAGGGATGTGAAAAATGAGGAAGAGGGAAGTATTACGAGTTTGGACACAGGGTGCCCAGGTGGCTCAGTTGCTTGAGCATCAGACTTTTAGTTGTGGCTCAGGTCATGATCTCATGGGCTGTGGGATTAAGCCCCATGAGGCTCCATACTCAACAGGGAGTCTGCTTGAAAATTCTTGCCCTTGGCCCCTCCTCCCACACCAGTACACTCTCTACACTCTCTCTCTCTGTCCTCTTGCTCTCTCTAAAATAAACAAATAAATTGTTTAAAAAAGAGTTTAGACACATTAAGTTTTAGGGGCCTGAGAGACAAAGAGGAGAGGATACAGAGAAGGCAACTGGATATACAAGACTACAGTGCAGGAAAAAACCATCTGCCTTAGAAATAGAAATTTGGGAGTGAGTTCATAGAGAACATAATTGGAAACCTGGAAGAGATCATTGAGTTTATTCCATTGATCAAGAGTTTATTACATTGATCAAGAGTTTATTCCATTGTAAGAAATAACCTACAGCTAAGAATATATAACAACTTTATTTTTGAGATCTGTGTTCATTATTAACCTATTGTTTCTTAGCTTCAAATCCACACTTCAATACTCTGCTTGGGGTTTTGTGCTATGGACCATATTTCTCTTTGCCTACAGGGCAGTAGGGGCTGTCTGATGGAGACTGAAAGGCTGGAGAAAGGAAGAAGGGTTCGCTCTTTTCTTGCTTTTCCTTCCTATTCCTGTCAGCATTACCCCAGCTGTATTCCTCCATCCCGGTGGTGGCAGTTGGTCTCAAGAGCAGCAAACAATTCCATTTGCAGTATGTTTACACTCTCAAATACAGTCTTGCCTTGTCCCCTCAAAGACCTCGGGCTTCTGCCCCCAAATATCTATATCTTCCTCACTATTCTTACCCAAAGATCATTTTCCCTGAGCCTGGCCTCCTCATCATGTTCCTCACTTATCCATTCAAGAGTATAGCAAAACCTCGGTCAAATGCCTGAACTCTAACTTTAAGAGATGTGAGTTCCCACTCCTATCCTGAAGACATGGGATTCATACTGTGAGAACTGAGAACTACAGAAACACTTGGCACAAATGCTCCATTCAATCTCCTGCACTAAGAGACTTAACCAAAATTTTACATGGCTTCTAGCAGCCTGTGGCTGCATCTCTGGGACAACCCAGCCCCCTCCTGAGCTCCTGTCTGGAAAAGCTTAGGGCTGTCAAATGAATTTACTGTCTATACTAGCCAACTACTGAGGGTCTCTGATCTCCCTTTCCTAGAGGATTTATTAAAAAGACTTGCAATTGTAAATTACAAGTCCCTTCAAGATGCACGTGTATCTCCTACAATCCAGGAGTGCCTTTCTCAAGGACCTAAAAGCCATTCCTTTAAAGTCATCATTAGGAGGGATAGAGCCTCTCTCTCCCAGCCTATGCGGGAGGAGAGGATCCTAACTTCCACAATTGCCAGTCAAGAGACACTGCTGGTCTAATTACGTTTATGCCGAACAACCCTTCATAATGTCCTTGCTCTCTCCCTCTACCTGTTACTTCGTTCTCCCTTTAAAACGCCCAGTCGACTCTGCACAAATGGGAGTGGAGCTCAGTATTTTCCCCTGCTGTCAGTAGTTCCTTAATATGTTTAACTAATATCCAGCTTCATTTACATTTGACATAAACTTCCCAAATATAGAGAGAGGATTTAAGGTATGACTGCAGCAATGAATAGGGCAAATATTGAAAACAGGGTTTGATGGTTCTTCATTATTTTTAATTGCTTGCCTCTTTGCAGGAAACATGAAAGGAATCATAAGAAATGATGTAATCCAACAGAAGTTATAAAATAAGACTAAAAGGAAAAATTAAAAAGTCCTAAGAGGGAGAGAGTGTATTGTTTAATATATAGGCTAAGCTGATAAAACAAAGAGACACCAAAACACAATGTTTAAACCAGAAAGTTTATTTCTGTCTTATGTAATAGGAGATACATTCAAGAGCTGGGAGAGTGGCTCTTCCATCATTAACATGTAGCTTCTATCACTGAGTCCAAGCTGGATGCTCTGATCTCAGCATCCCCACTAGAGGGAAATGGGAAGTGGGGGCAGGGAAGTAGTAGAGTACCTCTCCCATCCTCTTAAGAGTAAGACTTGGAAATGGCATACATCCTTCCTGGCACACCCCATTCTTCATAACCAGGTTATTTGGCCACACTTAACCTGGGAGGAAAGTTGGAAAGGTAGTCTCTAGTTAGGTGGCTTTATGTCCAACAAAAACTCTTTTTTGAAAGAGGGGAATGAATGGGGTTAGGGTCAGACAGCTAATAATCTGTCACAGAAGGAACCTGAATATCCAAAAATAAGAAACCTGCTAGCATTTGCAACCCTCTTTTGTGGGGTGTGTTCTGATGCTCACAATGTAAGCTAGATGTGCCAGAGTGAATGCTTCCAGAAGCAGCCCATAACCAATAATGAATGAGGATCTGGTAAATAGATACACTAGTTTCCTCCCCCCAGTTGGGATAACGTTGAAGCATATTCTATAATGTTCCCAGACTAAGCTGGAGGGGGTGGTGCTACAGTTGCCTACATGGTAATCTGTTTTTCTTCTGTGTCTCATTGCCCCAATCCTCTATTAGCACTTCCTGGGATCCCCTTCAAAATAAATTGCCTGCACTGGAATCTTTACCTCAGAGTTTTCTTCTGGGAGAACCCAAGACCAACTCTGGACTTCCTAGAAATCTAGAGGGAAGCTAACAAATGGAACTGTTATATTTAGAAAGTAGAAAAGAGGGAGGCCTGGGTGACTCAGTTGGTTGAACGTCTACCTTCAGCTCAGGTCATGATCTTGGGGTCCTGGGTCTTGGGTCCTGGAATTGAGCCCCATTGACTTGGGCTCCCTGCTCATTGGGAGCCTGCTTCCCCCTTTCCTCCCCAACTGTGCTCTCTTGCTGTCTCTGTCTCTCTCTTTCTCAAATAAATGAATAAAATATTTTTTTAAAAAGTAGAAAATGAATCAATCAAGACAAAATATTTCTCTTTGTCTGGCCCATCTCTCCCACTCCCCCAGCACCACAACCACCAAAAAAACCATACTTACCATCCTATTCTCACACTGTCTAATCTTTTGCCATGTTCTTGTTTGTACTGCCTTCAGGACTAAAAGTTCCTTGACACTTTATTCCCTTTAGAGCTAGCAAACTGTCTTGCACAAAGTTGAAATGAAGTAAGTGTTTGAATAACAAAACTATGAATCTTTTCAAACACACAAAGAACCCCAGACACAGGGGATGTGACTGACCACATGTTCCATGGAGAGTAACTAGGGAAGCCAGAACTGGCTTCCAGATCTCCTGACCACTCCTCTGGTTTTCTACCACAGACACTCAACCTCTTCCCAGGTTTCCCTTTCATCATCCCTGTGTGGAGCCCAAGGCTTTCAGCAGGAGAAATATGTTTGTAAATGTTAAAATTATACCCATCCTGTATGAGCTAGGGCCTTGTCTCCTTGGGCCATCATGTCTCGAAAGACTGTGCTTGTTGCTACTTAATTTTTCATCTTGCAAAATGATACCTAATTATAACCAAGAAGACAAATATAGAGTCCAGATATCTTGCCAATGCTGAGTCCTAGCATAATTGATTAGAGAAAACCCAAACATAGACTCAAGTATGTGTTTCCATAAATTCCTCCTGGAAATAACACCAGCTTGAAGCACTGGATTGTGGTCAGTGAGGTCCCAGTTCACCCAGAAGTTATTCTGCATAGAGGACTGAAGTCTCACTAGAAGACCTGATAGCAAGCACTTAAGGCATAAAAAACTTTCGCTCACCTTGGTCTGGGAAGGAGGAATTCATCCAAAGGAGGATAAAACAACAGTGTCAGTTAAATTGACTGCTTGTTTCAGCTTCTGAACTGCCTCCATGCCAGGTGTCTTTTTGTGATCAAAAGAACAGCAGCCACATACTCACTGGCCCTTTAAAACTTCTTTGCAAAATCCTTCTCTGATTAGCACGTTCAATGAAAATACTTCAGCAACTATAAATAAGGAGTAAGAACATTGAGGTTGCTTGAGAAGTCACCACCAAGAAATGACCATTGTTAACATTTTGGTGTATCCTTCCATATCTACATACAACTTCATTTTAATGGCAGCATGTTATCCCATTGTGTGGATATACCAACCTTACAGCATATCCAGTTCTAAGACCCTTGGTCCTTTCTTGTCTTTTACTACTATGAAAGAGGTGGAATAAATATTTTAATCAAGTCTTTGTTCTTTATTTCATCAATAAATAGCTCTAAAAGGTAAGGACTCTCACTTAAAAAATAAAACAATAATAATAATGCTATTGTCACACGTAAGAAGTTAAGTAATAATTCTATAGTATCATCAAATATTTAATGTTTAGATTTCTCTGATTGCCCTATCAATGTATGATGCTTTTAGTCATATTCCCTCTGTTTTGGTAACTAAATCTTGATATACATGCTTAATTAGTTCTTTAGGATAAATGCTGAGAATAGAAATTACTGGGTCAAAAGTATGTTATGCCTACATCTGGAAAAATGTTTTCACCATTAACCTTAAATATTCTAAAAGAGCATTTTGTAAGAATGTGACTGTAGAAGGCATGAGGAGGAAATTTTTCTTTTTCTTTTTTTTTAAATTATTTTTTATTAATATATAATGTATTCATTGTTTCAGAGATACAGGTCTGTGACTCATCAGTCACAATTCACAATTCACAGAGCTCACCATAGCACATACCCTCCCCAATATCCATCACAAAACCACATCCCTTCCACCTACCCTCCACTCCAGCAACCCTCAGTTTGTTTCCTGGGATTAAAAGTCTCTTATGGTTTAATCTCCTGAGGAGGACATTATTCTATTTGAAGATTTCCTATGCTAGTGACAGAGGGTAGATAATACTCAAAGGCTTCTGCATATTCATTATGGTAAATTCCAGGCTGATTTCTCTCCTGCCTCCCTTCATCAGTTTCACTGAGGTCAGGAGGGCTGAACAGCATCAGCCCCTTCCCAATAACCCAGGTGTTCTTAAAAAGCCAGCATCTCTCACCCAGGAGTCAAGAACCTACCCGTAGAATGAGGGGTCTTCCTAAAAGGACAGTCCGTACTTCAATCCAGTGTAGTTTCTGTGCCACCCTGCCCTCTCAGTGCTAAGTTGTTATGTTATATTTACCTAAAATATTTAATGTATAATTTATATAGAAGCAAGAGAAGAAGAGAAGCTGTTTATATAGAAATAGCTAGGCAGGGGGAGGAGACAAGATGGTGGAGAAGTAGGAGGCGCTGTTTCAACCTGTCCCCTGAAGTGAGCTGATTACCTATCGAAGAACTTTGATCACCCATGAAATCAGCCTGAGATTAGAATTATACCCTTCTGGATCTCTATGGGGGCAGAAGATGCCAGTGGACAGGTAAAGCTGAGTGGAAACATCAGACTGATATCAGAAGATAAACAAAAGGGGGAGGGAGGCACCAGAAGTGACCCATAGGAAAATAATACCCCAATATGAGAGTGCCCTGTGATTGGGGACCAGCATTAACTTGATGTCTGGTTGAAAGCACTCAAAAAGAGCAAAAGATCTTAAGGAAATTAGTGGAATTGGGCGGTTAGGGACAGGGACTTAAGCCCACAGATCCAGGATGGCCACTACTGGCAGGAAACCAGAGAGTGCAGCGAAGAAGCCAGGTTTGGTCCCTGAGCCACCAGCTCGCCTGAGAGCATCTGGGTGGTGGTGCCTGTGAGGGACCCTGGTGTGGACAACAGCTGGCGCTCTCTGGAACCACAGCCTTTTGTGCTCTGCACCTGTGGGACTCGACCAGGTGAGTAAGTCACACCCACACCCTCCCCTGAGAGAGGTCCATGTAGGCCCTAGCCGGCACTCTCTAGGACCCGGAAATTCTGAACACACTCAGCCCAGGCCAGCATGAAAATCTCAGTGTGCTATCTCTGATTTGGACCTCCCCAGTGGTCTGGACCTGCCCAGACAGCCATGGCTCATATTTCTCATGGTTTTGGGTACAAGTGGGAGTTCCTGAGACCCCAGAGACTGTGACTGGGGACATGCTCTGCCAGTGGCAGAGGGAGAGTTTATGTGCTCTGGAGCACCCAAAGGGGAGCAGACTGAGACTTCTCTCTGAGATGGAGGTCTGGCTGAAGTTTGCTTTCCTCTAAACCTCCAAAGAACCACCAAAAGCTGCCAAGGGAGAGAAAACAAATGAACAAACAAACAAAAAAACCTCCAGAGAACAAAAGCCTGAAAAACCGGTTTCTTCAGAGCCCAGCCCCTTGATGGGTGTAGGAGGACTCAACTGTAGCAAGACTGCCTGAAAAACAAAGCAGCAGGCCCCTCCCCCAGAAAGCCAGACCAAAAAAAAAAAAAAAGAAAGAAAACAAAAACAAAAACGAAGAGGACAACCACCACTACTTCATAGATACGACTTTTATTTTCAATTCATTCCCACTATTCTGGTTCTTTTCATTTTTTTTATATAACTTTTTAACCTATTTACCATCACAGTGAGATGTTCAGTACATCAAATTCCATAATAACGTTTTAACCTGAACTTTTTTGATACATATACCTGTGTTTTTCTTTTGCTTTTCTATTTTTTATTTATTTTAATTTATTTTATTTTAATATTCATTTGGAGACAAGCTTCAAGGTAATCCTCTTTCCCAAATCAATGCTACCCCTATATGTAAACCAGTTTTAATCCCCTTCTATCTCAGGAAAGTTGAGTCCTTTAACAAAGATATCAAGATACACCAAGGAAGAATCAAAATAACCTTCCTCACCCACAATGAGAATTTATAACCACTCTCCCATCTATTTCTTCTCTCAGTGTTTCTGTGTATTCGTTTTTGTTCAGGTAGTGTATAAGTCTTATACTTGGGGTCCATTTTGACAGGTTTCTTTTTTTTTTTTTTTCTTGTCATCTACTTTTGTCGATCTATTTGTTTGTCTGTTTTTGTTTATATACTTTGTAAATCTTACCTTTGGGGCCTATTCGGGCTGGGCATCCTCTTTTATTTTTTCTTTCTTCCATTTTCCTGTATGTATCTCTCTTTTTCTCTTTTTTCTTTCCTTTTGGTAGGGAATCTCGATTGCTCAGAAGCATACCAGAGTGCACATTGCCTGCACCACGGTTAATACATTCAGTTACACATCCGTTCAGCCATCTCTCACCAAAATGACTAGGAGGAGGAATGCCCAAGAGAAGAAAAATTCAGAGACCGTGCCCTCTCCATCAGAGCTATTGGGTGTGGACATAGACAGTATGTCAGAAAGGGAATTCTGGCTAACAATTATCCAGGCAATAGCTAGGTTGGAGAAAGCCATCGATGACAAAATGGAATTGATAAGGGCAGAAGTGAAAGCCACGAGGGAAGATATTAACAATGTTCTCAGTGAGTTCCAATCTAATCTAAATTCTCTAAAAGCTAGGGTAACTGAGGCAGAAGATAGAATTAGTGATCTGGAGGACAAACAGAGAAAAAGGATAAGGAGGAAGCCTGGGACAAACAGCTTAGAAGCCACAAAAACAGAATTAGGCAAATAAATGATGCCACGAAATGTTCCAACGTCAGAATTATTGGAATCCCTGAGGGGGAGGAGAAAGAAAGAAGGCTGGAAGATATAGTTGAACAAATTCTCCATGAAAATTTTCCCATTCTGGTGAATGGAACCACTGTTACTCTCCTACATGCAGAAAGGTTTCCCCCAAGATCATAGATTTCAGAAAGACCTCGAGACACCTGATTGCGAAAATGATGAGTCGTAATTGTAGACAGGAGCTCTTGGAAGCAGCTAGGGGGAAGAGATTACTTACATACAGAGGAAAGCCCACCAAAATAACGTCAGGCCTGTACGCAGAAACCTGGAAAGCCAGAAAGGGCTGGCAAGATGTATTCAGGGCACTAAATGAGAAGAACATGCAGCCAAGAATACTTTATCCAGCAAGACTGACATTCAAAATGGTTGGAGAGATAAAGAGCTTCCAAGACCAGCAAGGTTTAAAGGAATATGTGACCACCAAGCAGGCACTACAAGAAGTATTAAGGGGGGTTCCATAAAAGAGGAAAAATCCTAAGAATAGCATTGAACAGAAATATATGGAGACAATCTATAGAAACAAGGACTTCACAGGTAACACAATGTCAGTAAAAACGTATCTCTCAATGATCACTCTCACGTGAATGGCCTAAATGTGCCCATAAAACGACACAGGGTCGGAGATTGGATAAAACGACAGGACCCATCCATATGTTGTCTACAAGAGACCCATTTTGAACCTAAAGATACACCCAGACTGAAAGTAAAGGGATGGAGAAGCATCCTTCATGCCAATGGGCCTCAAAAGAAGGCCGGGGTACCGATTCTCATATCAGATAAATTAGATTTTAAACTAAAGACTGTAGTCAGAGATACAGAAGGACACTACATCATTCTTAAAGGGACTATCCACCAAGATGATCTAACAATTGTAAATATCTATGCCCCCAATATGGGAGCAGCCAATTACCTAAGAAAACTATTAATCAAGATAAAGAGTCATATTGATATGAATACATTAATAGTAGGAGATCTTAACACACCTCTCTCAGTAATAGACAGATCATCCAAGCAGAAAATCAAGAAAGAAACAAGAGCATTGAATAATACATTGGGTCAGATGGACCTCATAGATACATACAGAACATTCCACCCTAAAATAACAGAATACTCATTCTTCTCGAGTGCACATGGAACCTTCTCCAGAATAGACCACATACTGGGTCACAAATCAGGGCTCAACTGATACCGAAAGATTGAGATTATTCCCTGCATATTCTCAGATCACAATGCTTTGAAACTGGAGCTCAACCACAGGAAAAAGTTTGGATGGAATTCAAACACCTGGAAGCTAAAGACCACCTTGCTTAAGAATGCTCAGATCAATGAGGAAACCAAAGAAGAACTTAAACAATTCATGGAAAACAATGAGAATGAAGACACTTTGGTCCAAAACCTATGGGATACAGCAAAGGCAGTCCCAAGGGAGAAATACATAGCCATCCAAGCCTCCCCCCCAAAATTTGAAAAATCTGGAATACACCAGCTGTCTTTACACCTTGAGAACTGAAGAATCAACAACAAATTAAGCCAACTCTACACACAAGAAGGGAAATAATCAAGACAAGAGCAGAGACCAATGAGATAGAAACTAGAGATACAGTAGAATGCATCAATGAAACTAGAGGCTGGTTTTTTTGAAAGAATCAATAAGATCGATAAACATTTGGCCACACTAATCCAAAAGAAAAGAGAGAAAGCCCAAATTAATAAAATTATGAATGAAAAGGCAGAGATCACAACTAACACCAAGGAAATAGAAACAGTCATCAGAAATTATTATCAACAGTTATATGCCAGTAAGTTAAGCAACCTAGATGAAATGGATGCATTCCTGGAAAACTATAAACTTCCAAAACTGAATCAGGAAGAAATGGACACCCTGAATAGACCAATATTTAGTAACAAGACTGAAGCAGCGATAAAAAACCTCCCAATAAACAAGAGCCCAGGACCTGACGGATTCTCAGGGAAATTCTACCAAACTTTCAAAGAAGAAATAACACCTATTCTCCTGAAGCTGTTTCAAAAAAATTGAAGCGGAAGGAAAACTTCCAGACTCTTTTTATGAAGTCAGCATTACCATGATCCCCAAACCAGACAAAGACCCCACCAAAAAGGAGAATCTCAGGCCAATATCACTGATGACTATGGATGCTAAGATTCTCAACAAGATCCTAGCTAATAGGATCCAACAGTACATTAAAAATTATCCACCATGACCAGGTGGGATTCATCCCTGGGTTGCAAGGGTGGTTCAACATTCTCAAATCAATCAATGTGATAGAGCAAATCAATAAGAGAAGAGAGAAGAATCACATGGTCCTCTCAGTTGATGCAGAAAAAGCATTTGACAAAATCCAGCATCCATTCCTGATTAAAACACTTCAAAGTATAGGGATAGAGGGAACATTCCTCAACTTCATTAAAATCTATCTATGAAAAACCCACAGCAAATATCATCCTCAATGGGAAAAAGCTCACAGCATTCCCATTGAGATCAGGAACATGACAAGGATGCCCATTCTCACGGCTCTTGTTTAACATAGTATTAGAAGTCCTAGCAACAGCAAAGAGAAATAAAAGGCATTCAAATTGACAATGAAGAAGTCAAATTCTCTCTCTTCACAGAGGACATGATACTTTATACGGAAAACCCAAAAGACTCCACCCCCATACTACTAGAACTCATTCAGCAAATCAGTAACATGGCAGGATACAAAGTCAATGTACAGAAATCACTTGCTTTCTTATATACTAACAATGAAAATACAGAAAGGGAAATTAGAGAATTGATTCCATTTACAACCAAGAACCATACGATACCTGGGAATAAACCTAACTAAAGAGGTAAAGGATCTGTACTGGAGGAACTACAGAACACTCATGAAAGAAATCGAAGAAGACAAAAAAAGATGGAAGACCATTCCATGCTCATGGATCTGAAGAATAAACATTGTCAAAGTGTCTATACTGCCTAGAGCAATCTCTACTTTCAATGCCATTCCAATCAAAATTCCATCAGCATTTTCCAAAGAGCTGGTGCAAACAATCCTAAAATTTATATGGAATCCGAAGGGACCCTGAGTTGCTAAGGAAATGTTGAAAAAGAAACACAAAACTGAGGGCCTCATGTTGCCTGATTTCAAGCTTTACTACAAAGCTGTGATCACCAAGACAGCATGGTACTGGCATAAAAACAGACACATAGACCAGTGGAACAGAATAGAGAGCCCAGATATGGACCCTCAACTCTATGGTCAAATAATCTTCAACAAAGCAGGAAAAAATATCCGGTGGAAAAAAATACAGTCTCTTCAATAAATGGTGCTGGGAAAATTGGACAGCTGTATGTAGAAGAGTGAAACTCAACCATTCTCTTACACCATACACAAAAATAAACTCAAAATGTATAAAAGACCTCAATGTGAGACAGGAATCCATCAGAATCCTAGAGGAGAACATAGGCAGTAACCTCTTTGACATTGGCCAGAGCAACTTCTTTCAAGATATGTCTCCAGAGAGAGGAGTCAAGATGGCGGAGAAGTAGCAGGTTGAGACAACATCGGGTAGCAGGAGATCAGCTAGATAGCTTATCTAACCATTGTGAACATCTGCAAATCCAACGGGAAATCGAAAAGAAGAAGAGCAACAATTCTAGAAACAGAAAATTGACCACTTTCTGAAAGGTAGGACCTGCGGAGAAGTGAATCCAAAACGATGGGAAGATAGACCGCAGGGGGGCGGGGGCAGATCCCGGCAAGCGGCGGAGCAACGGAGCACAAAATCGGGACTTTTAAAAGTCTGCTCCACTGGGAGACATCGCTCCAGAGGCTAAACCAGGGGAAAACCCAGGCAGGGTCAGCATAACCCCAGGTCCCCCAGGGGCACAGAAGGACCGGGGATGTCTGAATGCCACAGAGCTCGCAGGTATTAGAGCGGGGAAGCCGGCTACAGCGACAATGCCGAGGACTGAGCTCTCAACCGGGGTTACCTTGTGCCGGTCACAGGCTGGGTGGGCTCGAAGCATGGCCGGAGGCCACGGAGACGGAAGCGACCGGGCGTTTTTGTCCAAGTGCCAGCAACTGACCGCTTCCCTCAAGGCAGGACCGCAGGCCAGGGAGGCGGGGCAGTTGGGCGCTTTTCTCTGATGGTGCACTGAGGAGCGGAACCCCAAGCTCTCGGCTCCTCCGGGCCGAGAGATTGGGAGGCCGCCATTTGATTCCCGTCCCCCAGAACTCTATGGAAAGCGCTCAGGAAACAAAAGCTCTCAAAAGCAAAACTGAGTGGATTACTTAGCCCGGCCCCTGGCAAGGGCGGTGCAAATCCGCCTGTGGTAAAGACACTTGAGAATCACCACAACAGGCCCCTCCCCCAGAAGATCAATGAGAAACCCAGCCAAGACCAACTTCGCTCACCAAGAACAGCGGAATTCCACAGCAGGAGAAAGCAAATCTTCTCTGGACAAAATGACAAGGCGGAAAAACTCACCTCAAGAAAAAGAAGAAGAGGCCGTACTGAAGGCTGGAGACCTAATCAATATGGACATTGGTAACATGACAGATCTAGAGTTCAGAGTGACAATTCTCAAGGTTCTAGCCGGGCTCAAAAAGGCATAGAAGATATTAGAGAAACCCTCTCCGGAGAGATAAAAGCCCTTTCTGGAGAAATAAAAGAACTAAAATCTAACCAAGTTGAAATAAAAAAAGCTATTAATGAGGTGCAATAAAAAATGGAAGCTCTCAATGCAAGGATAAATGAGGCAGAAGAAAGAATTAGTGACATAGAAGACCAAATGACAGAGAATAAAGAAGCTGAGCAAAAGAGAGACAAACAAATACTGGACCACGAGGAGAGAATTCGAGAGACAAGCGACACCATAAGATGACACAACATTAGAATAATTGGGATTCCAGAAGAAGAAGAAAGAGATAGGGGAGCAGAAGGTATATTGGAGACAATTATTGGAGAGAATTTCCCTACTATGGCAAAGGGAACAAACATCAAAATCCAGGAGATGCTAAGAACGCCCCTCAAAATCAATAAAAATAGGTCCACACCTCGTCACCTGATAGTAAAATTTACAAGTCTTAGCGACAAAGAGAAAATCCTGAAAGCAGCCCGGGGAAAGAAGTCTGTAACGTACAAGGGTAAAAACATTAGATTGGCAGCGGACCTATCCACAGAGACCTGGCAGGCCAGAAAGAACTGCCATGATATATTCAGAGCACTAAACGAGAAAAACATGCAGCCAAGAATACTATATCCGGCTAGGCTATCATTGAAAATAGAAGGAGAGATAAAGAGCTTCCAGGACAAACAAAAGCTGAAAGAATTTGCAAACACCAAACCAGCTCTACAGGAAATATTGAAAGGGGTCCTCTAAGCAAAGAGAGACCCTAAAAGTAGTAGATCAGAAAGAAACAGAGACAATATACAGCAACAGTCACCTTACAGGCAATACAATGGCACTAAATTCATATCTCTCAATAGTTACCCAGAATGTTAATGGGCGAAATGCCCCAATCAAAACACACAGGGTATCAGAATGGATAAGAAAACAAAACCCATCAATATGCTGCCTAGAGGAAACTCATTTTAGACCCGAAGACACCTCCAGATTTAAAGTGAGGGGGTGGAAAACAATGTACCATGCTAATGGACATCAGAAGAAAGCTGGGGTGGCAATCCTTATATCAGATCAATTAGATTTTAAGCCAAAGACTATAATAAGAGATGAGGAAGGACACTATATCATACTCAAAGGGTCCGTCCAACAAGAAGACCTAACAATCTTCAATATCTATGCCCCTAACAAGGGAGTAGCCAACTATATAAACCAATTAATAACAAAATCAAAGAAATACATCGACAGTAATACGATAATAGCAGGGGACTTTAACACTCCCCTCACTGAAATGGACAGATCACCTAAGCAAAAGATCAACAAGGAAATAAAGGCCTTAAATGACACACTGGACCAGATGGACATCACAGATATATTCAGAACATTCCATCCCAAAGCAACAGAATATACATTCTTCTCGAGTGCACATGGAACATTCTCCAGAATAGACCACATCCTGGGTCATAAATCAGGTCTCGATCGGTACCAAAAGATTGAGATCATTCCCTGTCTATTTTCAGACCACAATGCTCTGAAGCTAGAACTCAATCACAAGAGGAAATTTGGAAAGAACGCAAATACATGGAGACTAAACAGCATCCTTCTAAAAAATGAATGGATCAATCAGGAAATTAAAGAATTGAAAAAAAGCATGGAAACAAATGATAATGAAAACACAACGGTTCAAAATCTGTGGGACACAGCAAAGGCAGTCCTGAGAGGAAAATACATAGCTGTGCAAGCCTTTCTCAAGAAACAAGAAAGGTCTCAAATACACTACCTAACCCTACACCTAAAGGAGCTGGAGAAAGAACAACAAAGAAAGCCTAAACCCAACAGGAGAAGAGAAACCGTAAAGATCAGAGCAGAAATCAATGAAATAGAAACTAAAAAAAAAAACAAAAAAAAACAATAGAACAAATCAACAAAACTAGGAGCTGGTTCTTTGAAAGAATTAATAAGATTGACAACCACCTGGCCAGACTTATCAAAAAGAAAAGAGAAAGGACGCAAATAAATAAAATCATGAATGAAAGAGGAGAGATCACAACCAACACCCAAGAAATACAAACAATTATAAGAACATACTATGAGCAACTCTACGCCAACAAATTTGACAATCTGAAAGAAATGGATACATTTCTAGAGACATATAAACTACCACAACTGAACCAGGAAGAAATAGATAACCTGAACAGACCCATAACCAGTAAGGAGTTTGAAACAGTCATCAAAAATCTCCAAACAAACAAAAGTCCAGGACCAGACGGCTTCCCAGGGGAATTCTACCAAACATTTAAAGAAGAATTAATTCCTATTCTCCTGAAACTGTTCCAAAAAATAGAAATGGAAGGAAAACTTCCAAACTCATTCTATGAGGCCAGCATCACCTTGGTCCCAAAACCAGAAAAGGATCCCACCAAAAAAGAGAATTACAGACCAATATCCTTGATGAACACAGATGCGAAAATTCTCACCAAAATACTGTCCAATAGGATCCAACAGTACATTAAAAGGATTATTCACCACGACCAAGTGGGATTTATTCCAGGGCTGCAAGGTTGGTTCAACATCCGCAAATCCATCAATGTGATACAATACATTAATAAAAGAAAGAATAAGAACCATATGATACTCTCAATAGATGCTGAAAAAGCATTTGAAAAGTGCAGCATCCCTTCCTGATTAAAACTCTTCAAACTGTAGGGATAGAAGGCACATACCTCAATATTATCAAAGCCATCTATGAAAAACCCACCGCAAATATCATTCTCAATGGAGAAAAACTGAAAGCTTTTCCGCTAAGGTCAGGAACATGGCAGGGATGTCCGTTATCACCACTGCTGTTCAACATAGTACTAGAAGTCCTAGCCTCAGCAATCAAACAACGAAAAGAAATTAAAGGCATCCACATCGGCAAAGAAGAAGTCAAACTATCACTCTTCGCAGATGATATGATACTATATGTGGAAAACCCAAAAGGCTCCACCCCAAAACTGCTAGAACTTATACAGGAATTCAGTAAAGTGTCAGAATATAAAGTCAATGCACAGAAATCAGTCGCATTTCTTTACACTAACAACAAGACAGAAGAAAGAGAAATTGAGGAGTCAGTCCCATTTGCAATCGCACCCAAAACCATAAGATACCTAGGAATAAATCTAACCAAAGAGGCAAAGAACCTATACTCAGAAAACTATAAAGTACTCATGAAAGAAATGGAGGAAGACACAAAGAAATGGAAAAATGTTCCATGCTCATGGATTGGAAGAACAAATATTGTGAAAATGTCTATTCTACCTAAAGCAATCTACACATTTAATGCAATCCCTATCAAAATCCCATCCATTTTTTTAAAGAAATAGAACAAATAATCCTAAAACTTATATGGAACCAGAAAAGACCTCGAATAGCCAAAGGAATATTGAAAAAGAAAGCCAAAGTTGGTGGCATCACAATTCCAGACTTCAAGCTCTATTACAAAGCTGTCATCATCAAGACAGTATGGTACTGGCACAAAAACAGACACATTGATCAATGGAACAGAATAGAGAGCCCAGAAATAGACCCTCAACTCTGTGGTCAACTAATCTTCGACAAAGCAGGAAAGAATATCCAATGGAAAAAAGACAGCCTCTTCAACAAATGGTGCTGGGAAAATTGGACAGCCACATGCAGAAAAATGAAATTGGACTATTTCCTTACACCACACACGAAAATAAACTCAAAATGGATGAAAGACCTCAATGTGAGAAAGGAATCCATCAAAATCCTTGAGGAGAACACAGGCCACAAACTCTTCGACCTCAACCGCAGCAACTTCTTCCTAGAAACATCGCCAAAGGCAACAGAAGCAAGGGCAAAAATGAACTATTGGGATTTCATCAAGATCAAAAGCTTTTGCACAGCAAAGGAAACAGTTAACAAAACCAAAAGACAACTGACACAATGGGAGAAGATATTTGCAAACGACATATCAGATAAAGGGCTAGTATCCAAAATCTGTGAAGAGCTTATCAAACTCAATACCCAAAGAACAAATAATCCAGTCAAGAAATGGGCAGAGGACGTGAGCAGACATTTCTGCAAAGAAGACATCCAGATGGCCAACAGACACATGAAAAATTGCTCCACATCACTCAGCATCAGGGAAATACAAATCAAAACCACAATGAGATACCCCCTCACACCAGTCAGAATGGCTAAAATTAACAAGTCAAGAAATAACAGATGCTGGCGCGGATGCGGAGAGAGGGGAACCCTCCTACACTGCTGGTGGGAATGCAAGCTGGTGCAACCACTCTGGAAAACTGTGTGGAGGTTCCTCAAAAAACTGAAAATAGAGCTACCCTATGACCCAGCAATTGCACTACTGGGTATATATCCTAAAGATACAAACGTGGTGCTCTGAAGGGACACATGCACCCGAATGTTTCTAGCAGCAATGTCCACAATAGCCAAACTGTGGAAAGAGCCTAGATGTCCATCAACAGATGAATGGATAAAGAAGAAGTGGTATATATACGCAATGGAATACTATGCAGCCATCAAAAGAAATAAAATCTTGCCATTTGCAATGACGTGGATGGAACTAGAGGGTATCATGCTTAGCGAAATAAGTCAATCGGAGAAAGACAATTATCATATGATCTCTTTGATATGAGGAAGTGGAGATGCAATGTGGGGAGATTGGGGAGAGGTAGGAAAAGAAAAAATGAAAAGATGGGATTGGGAGGGAGACAAACCATAAAAGACTCAATCTCAAAAAACAGACTGAGGGTTGCTGGGGGAGGGGTGACGGGAGAGGGTGGTGGGGATATGGACATTGGGGAGGGTATATGCTATGATGAGTGCTGTGAAATATGTAAACCTGGCGATTCACAGACCTGTACCCCTGGGGATAAAAATACATTATATGTTTATTAAAAAAAAAAAAAAAGGATATGTCTCCAACGGCAAAGGAAACAAAAGCAAAAATGAACTTTTGGGACTTCATCAAGATCAAAAGCTTCTGCACAGCAAAGGAAACAGTCAACAAAACAAAGAGGCAACCCACAGAATGGGAGAAGATAATTGCAAATGACAGTACAGATAAAAGGCTGATATCCAGGATCTATAAAGAACTCCTCAAAGTCAACATACACAAAACATATAATCATATCAAAAAAAGGGGCAGAAGACATGAACAGACACTTCTCCAATGAAGACATAGAAATGGGTAACAGACACATGATAAAATGTTCATCATCACTAGCCATCAGGGAGATTCAAATCAAAACCACATTGAGATACTACCTTACACCAGTTAGAATGGCCAAAATTAGCAAGACATGAAACAACGTGTGTTGGAGAGGATGTGAAGAAAAGGGAACCCTCTTAATACTGTTGGTGGGAATGCAAGCTGGTGCAGCCAATTTGGAGAACAGTGTGGAGATTCCTTAAGAAATTAAAAATAGAGCTTCCCTATGACCCTGCAATTGCACTACTGGGTATTTACCCTAAAGACACAGATGTGGTGAAAAGAAGGGCCATCTGTACCCCAATGTTCCTAGCAGCAATGGCCACAGTGGCCAAACTGTGGAAAGAAACAAGATGCCCTTTAACAGACGAATGGATAAGGAAGATGTGGTCCATATACACTATGGACCTCCATCAGAAAGGATGAATACCCAACGTTTGTAGCAACATGGACGGGACTGGAAGAGATTGTGCTGAGTGAAATAAGTCAAGCAGAGAGAGCCAATTATCATATGGTTTCACTTATTTGTGGAGCATAACAAGTAACACAGAGGACACGGGGAGATGGAGAGGAGAAGGTAGTTGAGGGAAATTGGAGGGGGAGATGAACCATGAGAGACCATGGACACTGAAAAACAATCTGAGGGTTTTGGAGGGGTGGGATGTGGAAGGTTGGTCGAGCCTGGTGGTGGGTATTATGGAGGGCACATATTGCATGGAACACTGGATGTGGTACAAAAACAATGAATTTGGTACACTGAAAAGAAATTTTAAAAATAAATAAATAATTTAATTTTTAAAAATGTGGTTCAATACATACAATGGAATATTGCTCAGTCATCAGAAAGGATAAATACTTACCATTTGTATGTATGTGGGTGGAACTGAAAGTATTATGCCTAGCAAAATAAGTCAAGTTCAGAAAGACAATTATCATGTATGTTCAATCATATGTGGAATATAAGAAATAGCACAGAGAATCATAGTGACAGCAAGGGAAAACTGAATGGAAGGATATCTGAGAGGGAGACAAACCATGAGAGACTCCTGACTCCAAGAAACAAACTGAGAGTTGAGAAAAGGGAGGTGGGTGGAGGGATGGGGTAACTGGGTGATGGACATGAAGAAGGGCACATGGTGTCATGAGCTTTGGGTGTTATACGAAACTAATGAATCATTGAACATTATGTCAAAAACTCATGATGAAGTATATGTTGGCTAATTGAATTTAAATAGCATTTATTTTATTTTATTTTATTTTATTTTATTTATTTTTATTACATTATGTAAGTCACCAAAAAGGAAAGGGAAAAAAATAATAAATTACCTAGGAATAAACCCAACTATAGCAGTAAAGTTTCTATACTCAAAAAACTACAGAACACTTATGAAAGAAATGGAGGAAGACACAAAGAAATGGAAAAATATTCCATGCTCATGGACTGTAAAAACAAATATTATTAAAATGTCTGTGCTACCCAAAGCAATCTACACATTCAATGCGATCCCTATCAAAATACCATCAATACTTTTCATAGAGCTGGAACGAACAACCCTAAAATTTGTTTGGGACCAGAAAAGACCCCAAATAGCCACAGGAATGTTGAAAAAGAAAACCAAAACTGGTGGCATCACAATTTTGGACATCAAGCTGGAAGGGGAGGTGAACCATGAGAGACTATGGGCTCTGAAAAACAACCTGAGAGTTTCGAAGGGGTGGGGGGTGGGAGGTTGGGGGAATCAGGTGGTGGGTATTAGGGAGGCACGGATTGCATGGAGCACTGGGTGTGGTGAAAAAACAATGAATACTGTTACGCTGAAAAGGAATTAAAAATTTTTTTAAAAAAGCTGTAATCATCAAGACATTATGCTACTGGCATAAGACCAGGCACATACATCAGTGTAACAGAATAGAAAACCCGGAAATTGACCCTCAATTCTATAGTCAGCTGATCTTTTCAAAGCAGGAAAAAATATCCAATGGAGAAAAGACAGTCTCTTCATCAAATGGTCCTGAAAAAATTGGGAAGCCACATGCAGAAGGATGAAACTGGACCATTTTCTTACACCATACTCAAAAAATAAACTCAAAACAGATAAAAGACCTCAATGTAAGACAGGAATCCATCAAAATCCTAGAGGAGAACATAAGCAGTAACCTCTTTGACATCAGCCACAGCAACTTCTTTCAAGATATGTGTCCAAAGGCAAGAGAAACAAAAGTGAAAATGAACGTTTGGGACTTCATCAGGATAAAAAGCTTCTGCACAGCAAAGGAAACAGTCAACAAAAGAGATGACATATAGAATGGGAGATCTTTGCAAATAACATTACAGATAAAGGGCTGGTATCCAAGATCTATAAAGAACTTCTCTACCTCAACACCCAAAAAACAAATACTCCAGTCAAGAAAAGGGCAGAGGACATGGATAGACACTTCTCTAAAGAAAACATACGAATGGCTAACAGACACATAAAAAAATGTTCAATATCATTAGCCATCGGGGAAATTCAAATCAAAACCACACTGAGATAACACCTTACATCAGTTAGGATGGTAAAAATTAACAAAACAGGAAACAACAAATGTTGGCAAGGATGTGGAGAAAGGGCAACCCTCTTACACTGATGGTGAGATTGCATGCTGGTACAGACACTCTGGAGAACATTATGAAGGTTCCTCAAAAAGTTAAAAATAGAGATACCCTATGACCAGTAATTGCACTACTGGATATCTACCCCAAAGATACAGATGTTGTGAAAAGAAGGGACACCTGCATCCCAATGTTCATAGCAGCAATGTCCACAATAGCCAAACTGTGGAAGGAGCTGAGAATCCCTTCAACAGACAAATGGATACATATGTACAATGGACTGTTACTCAGCCATCAGAAAGGATGAATACCCATCGCTTGCATTGACACGGATGGAACTGGAGGGGATTATGCTAAGTGAAATAAGTCAAGCAGAGAAAAACAATTATCATATGGTTTCACTCATATGTGGAACATAAAGAATAACACGGAGGACATTAGGAGATGGAAGGGGAAAATAAAAGGGGCAAATCAGAGGGGGGATAAGAACCATGAGAGACTGTGGACTCTGGGAAACAAACTAAGGGTTTTGGGAGGGAGGAGGGGTGGGTTGGCCCAGTGATGGGTATTAAGGAGGCACATATTGCAATGAGCACTTGGGTGTTATATGCAAGTAATGAATCATGCAACACTACATCAAAAGCTAATGAAGTACTCTATGGTGACTAACATAATAAAAAAATGGATGAAAGAGTAAATATGAGAAAGGAATCCATCAAAATCCTAGAGGAGAACACAGGCAGCAACCTCTTTGATCTCAGCTGTCACGAATTCTTGCTAGAAAACTCTTCAAAAGCAAGGGAAACAAAATTGAAGTATTGGGACTTCATCCAAATAAAAAGCTTTTGAAGCAAAGCAAAGGAAACAGTCAACAAAACTAAAAGACAACCTACAGAATGGGAGGAGAGATTTGCAAACATCTTAATAGATAAAGGACTAGTATCCAAAATGTATGAAGTAGGAGGGTCTAAAGAACTTTGGGCCAGGTGGTGCATGAACCTGGTGATGTGTAAAAGTGCTCTGTTCTTTCATATCAGCCTCCCAGAGTATCTGTCTCCAAGGCCCAATGCAGCAATAAGTGTGAGAGTCCTTTTTCTGTTTTTCTAAATTTAGATTGACAGGAGAAAATACTTGTGAAACTATTTCATTGGGCTTAGCGACTTTTGGTAAATTTGGTACAATACTCTTGGTTTTACCAATCCATTTTCTTCCAGACCTGATTTTTTGCTTTTCCTTGCCTGAAACCACAGGAGTATACCTTGGACTGGTCCCAGAGTTTGACTCTTCAGGGCTCATTGGGACCACAGGTGGGGACTGTCTTTCAGGAACTGCAGGGGACCACCAGGAGGAGGAAGCAACAGACTGTGGCCCCTGTGAGTGTTTAGACTGCCCTCAGGAGCTGCATTGCCAGCTCCACCAATGCCCCAAAGTTGTTCAGACCTTCCCACTGGAACCCCAGCCATCTACCATCACCATAGCAGCTGTTTCAGCTTGAATTATTCAGTTTAAATGGGTGAAATGTATGATATGTTAATTATATATCCATAAGCTGTTCAAAAAATGACAGACCAGCATATGAACACATAAATAGATTAAAAATAGACAGATGGACATAAAGATGGTTTGAAAGACAGACAAACAAATAGTGAAAAAAAGAAACAAAAAGACAAAGATGGAAACACCTAGGAAAATACATAAAGAGAAATAGATGACAGGTAGATAAATGATGGATGGATATATAGTTACATACATAGGGAGATAGGGAGATGGATAAATCAATGGCCAGGTAGGGTGATAGGTAAATATACATATAGGCATATAGGCATTCATATGTCTAGACATTCATTTGTCTAGAAAGACAAATAGGCAAAAAAAAAAAAAAACAGATAGAAAGATAGAAAAACAGATATGATAGATATAGAAACATAAATATAGACAGAAAAAGAGGTAAAAAGCCAAAGAGACAGTCATACAGATACACAGATGAACAGTTAACTACTAGGATTGATAGAGACGTAGATATACAAGTAGTGCAAAGACAGACAGAAAGATGGACTAATGAGCACCAAGAAGAACAAAAAGAGAGATGATTTATGATAGCTCTATAGATAGATGATAGAAAGATAGATAGAGGCAGACATATAAACATACTTAAATACATACCTACATAGATGAAGGGATACAAAGGAAAATGGATAGAAAATAGAAAGATAGAAAAATATAGAGACAGGCTGTCATAAAGACAGACAGATGCATGGACAAATAGCTAATTAAAAAATTATACTAATAGTAGTAATACAGAGAGAGACGGATACACAGATACAGACAGAAAATCAGGGAAAAGACCCAGAGAGATATTATTAAGATGGAATAATAGATGATGAGATGGATAAATTGATATATTGACAGACAAACTGACAGTTTGATACTGTCTGATATGGTCAGAGAGCAAAGAGGTAAACTATAGAAAAATAGAGAAACAGAAAAACAGGCAGAAAATCAGACAGAAAACCAATAGATAGGCTGACAAATAGTAATAAAAGTGAACAGAAATTAAGACATCTAGACAGACAGAAAACAAGACATACTGAAGATTATATAGACAAATAGAAGTATATATGAATAGTTAGATAGGAAACACACCATAGACAGAGAGAAATGGAAAAAAAATAGATACATATTCATACAGGTAGAAAGATAGATAAGGCCTAAAAAATAGAAATGAAAGGAAAATTTCCAAACTCATTGTATGAGGCTAGCATTACCTCGATTCCAAAAATGGACAAAGACCCCACTAAAAGGGAGAATTACAGATGAATATCCCTGAAGATCGTGGATGCAAAAACTCCGACCAAGATTCTAACTAAAGGACCCAACAGAACATTAAAAGGATTATCCACCATGAGCAACTGGGATTTATTCCTGGGCTGCAGGGCTCATTCAATATTCACAAACCAGTCAATGGGATACACCACATTTAAAGGACAAGAACCATATGATCCTCTCAGTAAATGCAGAAAAACATATTTGACAAAATATAGCATCTTTTCTTGATAAAAACACTCAAGAAAGTAGGGATAGCTGGAACACACCTCAACATCATAAAGGCCATATACAAAAGACCCACAGTGAATATCACCCTCAATGGGGAAAAACTGAGAGCTTTTCCCCTAAGGTCAGGAACAAGACAAGGATGTCCACTCTCACCATTACTCTCTTTTTTTTTTCTTAATTTTTTATTTCTTTTCAGCGTAACAGTATTCATTGTTTTTGCACCACACCCAGTGCTCCATGCAATACCATTACTCTTTAATATAGTACTGGAAGTCTTAGCCTCAGCAATCACACAACAAAAATAAATAAAAGGTATACAAATTGGCAAGGAAGAAGCCAAACTTTCACTATTTGCAGGTGACATGATACTTTATATAGAAAACCTGAATGACTCCACCAAAAAATTACTAGAATACATGAATTTGGCAAAATTGTAGGATATAAAATCAATGTTCAGAAATCTGTTGCAGGGACGCCTGGGTGGCTCAGTTGGTTAAGCAGCTGCCTTCGGCTCAGGTCATGATCCCGGCGTCCTGGGATCAAGTCCCACATCGGGCTCCTTGCTCCGCAGGGAGGCTGCTTCTCCCTCTGCCAGTCTGTCTGCCTGTGCTCGCTCTCTCTCTCTCTCTCTGAGAAATAAATAAATAAAATCTTTAAAAAAAAAATTAAAAAAAAAAAGAAAGAAATCTGTTGCATACACCAATAATGAAGCAGAGGAAAAGAAATCAAGGAACTCGTCCCATTTGCAACTGCACCAGAAATAATAAGATATCTAGGTATAAACCTAACTAAAGAGGTAAAAGATCCACGTTCTGAAAACTGTAGAACAATTACAAAAGACATGGAAGAGGACACAAAGAAATGGAAAAGCAGTCCACCCATGGTCATATATTGGAAGAACAAATACTGTTAAAAATGTCTATATTACCCAAAGTAATCTACACATTTAATGCAATCCCTCTCAAAATACACTGGCATTTTTCACAGAGCTAGAACAAACAATCCTAAAATTTGTATGGAACCACAAAAGGCCCCAAAGAGCCAAAGCATTTCTGAAAAAGAAAAACAAAACTGGAGGCATCATGGTTCTGGATTTCAAGCTATCTTATAAAGCTGCAGTCAAGACAGTATGATACTGGCATAAAAAACAGACACATAGGGGCGCCTGGGTGGCTCAATGGGTTAAAGCCTCTGCCTTTGGCTCAGGTCATGAACCCAGGGTCCTGGGATCGAGCCCCACATCGGGCTCTCTGCTCACTGGGGAGCCTGCTTCCCCCCCCATCTTCTTTCTCTCTGCCTGTCTCTCTGCCTACTTGTGATCTTTGTCTGTCAAATAAATAAATAAAATCTTTGAAAAAAAAAAACAGACACATAGATTAATGGAATAGAATAGAGAACCCAAAAATGGATCCACAACTAATATGGTCAAATAATCACTGACAAAGCAGGAAAGAATATCTGATGGAAAAAAGACAGTCTGTGAATAAACAGTGGTGGGAAAACCGGACAGATACATGCAGAAGAATGAAACTGAACCATTCTCTTAACCATACACACAGATAAACTCTAAATGGATGAAAGACCTCGATGTGAGACAGAAATTCATCAAAATGCTAGTGGAGACCATAGGCATCTTTGTATCCTTTGGGTAATCTCTCTGGCACTGGCCACAGCAATGTCTTTTAAGACACATCTCTAAACACAAGGGAAACAAAAGCAAAAATGAACTTTGGGGACTTCAACAAGATACATAGCTTCTGCACAGCAACGGAAACAATGAACGAAACTAAAACACAGCCTATGGAACCAGAGAAGATATTTGTAAATGACATATCTGTTAATGGGCTAGTACCCAAAATCTATAAAGAACTTATCATACTCAACCCCCTCCCAAAAAAAATCCTTAAGAAATGGGCAGAAGACATGAATAGACACATTTCCAAATAAGACATCTAGATGGCTAGGAGACACATGAAAATATGCTCAATATCACTCAACATCAGGGAAATACAAATCAAAACCACAATGAGATACCACCTCACACCAGTCAGAAAGGGGTAAAATTTAACAACATAAGAAACAACAGGTTTTGGCAAGGATGAAGAGAAAGGGGAACCCTTTTGCACTATTGGTGGGACACTGGAGAACAGTTCAGAAGTTTCCTCAAAAAGTTAAAAATAGAACTACCCTACAACCTAGCAATTGCACTACTAGGTATTTACCCAAAGGATATAAAGATGCAGACTCACAGGGGTATGTGCACCCCGATGTTTATGGCATTATCAACAATATCTAAGATATGGAAAGAGCCCAAGTGTCCATTAACTGATAAATGGGTAAAGAAGATGTAGTATATATACACAATGGAATATTATTCAGCCCTCAAAAAGAATTAAATCTTGCCATTAGCAATGAGGTGAAGCCAGTGTATCATGCTAAGTGAAATAAGTCAGTCAGAGAAAGATAAATATCATATGATCTCACTCATAAGTGGAATTTAAGAAGGAAAACAGATGAATATATGGGAAGGGGGAAATGAAAAAAAGGAAAGAGGGAAACAAGCCTTGAGAGATTCTTAATGACAGAGAACAAACTGAGGGTTGATGGAGGGAGGTGGGTGGGGGATGGGTATTACAGAGGGCATTTGTTATTATTAGCACTGGGTATTGCATATAAATGATGAGTCACTGATTCTACTCCAGAAATTGATATTGCACTGTATGTTAGCTAAGTAAATTTTTTTAAAAGACAAAAAAGTGTTCCATTTATGTAATGCTACCATAAGAAGCTCCATGAGCCAGCAAAAGAAGCAAAGCTGTGAAAACTATTTAAGAAAAATACATTTAAAATACCTGAAAATTGTCCTAAGGGCACAAAGAAAATGAAGAAACATTTATTTTTTTAAATCTACTCACTGGGTGTTGCATGTAAATGATGAATCACTAAATTTAAAAAAAATAAATAAATAACAAAAAAAAATAAAAATCTTCTTAAAAAAAAAGAGTCAAGTATCATATGGTTTCACTTATTTGTGGAGCATAACAAACAATATGGAGGACAAGGGTAGATGGAGAGGAGAAGGGAGTTGAGGGAAATTGGAAGGGGAGGTGAACCATGAGAGACTATGAACTCTGAAAAACAACCTGAGGATTTCGAAGGGGCGGGGGATGGGAGGTTGGGGGAACCCAGTGGTAGGTACTAGAGAGGGCACGGATTGCATGGAGCACTGGGTGTGGTGAAAAAACAATGAATACCGTTACGCTGAAAAGAAATAAATCATTTTAAAAAAAAAGAATTTAAGCAAAAAAAAAAAAAAAAAAGGAATGCATTGCTGGCTCAATCAGAAGAGCATGTGACTTTACCTTTAGATTGTGAGTGCAAGCCCAAACTGGGTGTAGAGATCACTAAAAAATAGGAACATATATATTATACATATTATATAACATATACGTACGTACGCACATACACTAAAACACAACAAAAACAGTGAGAGTCTGTAGCATTTGAGCCACAGTCAGCTCCCTTCCTGCAACCCCCCCACCTTCTCAATTTGCTGGAAGCTCTACTCCAGGTAGTTATCGGCTTCCACTCTCTTCAGTTTCCCATTGATCTATCAGGCGCCCAGCATTTCCCACCCGCTGCAACTTCAAGTTGAAAAGGTTAAATTCCTGGTTTATGCAGCTGAGCAACTGAGGGGTCCTTTTCTCTACCCAGCCTCTATAAGGCTAAGAATACTGGAGTCCTGATCACCGCCCACCATCACCCCCCACCCCTCCGCCCCACTACCCCCCCCCCCCCCCCCCCGCCTTCAACCCTGCTAGCTTTAATGACTAAAATCTGCTCAGAGCAGTAGCTAAGGGCCCTTGAAAACTATAAACCTCTTAAGAACAAAAGTTCACTGCAGGGGCGCCTGGGTGGCTCAGTGGGTTAAAGCCTCTGCCTTTGGCTCGGGTCATGATCCCAGGGTCCTGGGATCGAGCCCCGCATCGGGCTCTCTGCTCATCAGCGAGCCTGCTTCCCCCTCTCTCTCTGCCTGCCTCTCTGCCTACTTGTGATCTCTGTCTATCAAATAAATAATGAAAATCTTTAAAAAAAAAAAAAAAAAGTTCACTGCAGCCTGCTCACCACCCAGAGCAGAGTGGAGGTAGCTAAAAGAGCCCTCCTGGGGACAAAACAAAGTGACTCATAAATGCATAAAACCATTAAACAGTCTCTCTCTCTCTCTCTCTCTCTCTCTCATTCTCTTTCTCTCTCTCTCACACACACACACACACTCACACAAACACTAATAAAATCAGTGCCTTCGCACAGACACAAAGCCCTAACTAACCTAACACAGTGTCTGACACACACAATGCTAAACAAAATTACACACACACACACACACACACACACACATCTCTAAATAGTATTTCAGACACTCAAACCATTAAGCAAATTGTCTTACACCCCAAGACACATTGTTCCACAAATAAGCAAAACACCATGAAAGAGATTATCACACACATACTGATGAAGTTTTAGTATATAGGTGAGGTTGAGTGGGGTGGAGTCTGAGGCTGATGACCAAGAAAGAATTCTTGAGATATCTTTGGTGCAAAATAGTGGTTTATTAAAGCATGGGGACAGGACCCCGTGGGCAGAGAGAGCTGCCCCAAGGTTGTGAGGGGTGGCAGGTTATGTGGCAGGTTATGGGGTTGGGGGAGGTTGGGGTTGGGGGACATAAGGAAAAAGAGATGTTTCAATAGAACTTTCACATGCTAAAGAGGACCTATAAGATACCAGATGCCTTGAGGCCTTGTCATTGTCAAGGTTTTTCCCTCTAGAAAGGTATTAACATTAAGATAGTTGTGAGACTCCTAAAGAATGTCACAATATGTCCCACCAAGGAGTGGGGCTAGGGGAAGGTTTCAGGGTGTCAGCTTTTGCTTTGTCCTCAGCCAGCCTTCTGTTACCTCATCATTCCCCCTTGAACGATTTTGACCCTTAAATCTTTAAGGTTGTTCAAGGTGGAAGGTCTCAGCTTCTGTAACTTCTTCCTGATGAAGAGGGGCATAGAAATGGGTCAATATTGGCCACTTGGGAAATGTATAGGGGAGTTGTGAAAGGCAGCAGCAGCTGAGTTGAGGGGAGACTGCTCAAGTGATCTTCCCAAGTGTAAAGGATCATCTGTGGAAGTTATGACAGTGAAGGAGTCAACACCAGGTGGGGAGACCTGGGAGAAAACAGCAAAACATGATTAGTGTAACAAAAAGAAAATGAAGCTCAAATAACTTTTCTGTAGTTGACGAGGGTTCTTTTCCAGTCCAGGAGTTTAATCAATCATTAAAGGACAGAGGGACTGTTTAATGTGCCAACTTGAGTATGTCAGAACCCCAGAAATACTTTGTGATAATCTGGAACATATACATAGTGTTTTGTTTTTGTGATAGTGCAACTTCCACCTTGTGTAGCAGTTAAAACATCCAATGTCATTCTATTTTTCAAAGCTGCTTCACATTTGTATTACCATAGAATTTTAATAGAGAAATGCTACTTTAAGGGTCATTTAGGGTGGACCATTTACTTATTAAGAGCTTTCATGTGTCAAACATCCTCCAGTCTCAAAGAGGAACAAGATGGATGCTAGGTGGTCATACCAATGTAACACAATCCGTGTCCACCATTGTTTAAATTGGGGAAATTAGCTGGAGTGGTGATGGTTTTAGAGACAAGATGGCAGGGAAGTAGGAGGAGGTGCTGTTTCAACCTGTACCCTAAAGTGAGCTGATTACCTACCAAAGAACTCCGATCACCCATGAAATCAGCCTGAGATCAGAATTATACACGTCTGCATCTCTACAGGGGCAGAAGATGCCAGTGGGCAGGTAAAGTGGAGTGGGAACGTCGGATTGATATTGGAAGAAAAACAAAAGGGGGAGGGAGCCACCAGAGGCGACTGATTGGAAAGTAATACCCCAATATGAGAGTGCCCTGCATCTGGGGACCAGCATTAACTTGGAGTCTGGTTGAAAGCACTCAAAAAGAACAAAGGATAGCGGGGGGAAATTGTGGGAATTGGGGCGGTTAGGGACAGGGGCTTAAGTCCCCGGACCCAGGACAGCCACCCCTGGCGCTGAACTAGAGAAAGTGCGGTGGAGAAACCAGGTCTTGGACCCTGAGCCACCAGCGCACCTGAGAACACGAGGGGTCTGGGTCCCGTGAGGGGCTGGGAGCCTCGCCAGATGGCAGAATGCCACACTGGGCTATCAGAGCCTGAGACTTGCGTGCCCCACACCCTCTCCTAGGAGAGGTGCGTGCAGGCGCCAGCCAGGTGCTCTCAGACCCAGAACGACCAGGCAATCCCAGCCCAGGCCAGCGGGAAAATCCCAGTGTGCGATCGCTGCTTGGAACCTCCCTGGCCATCTGGAGCTGCCCAGACAGCCGCTGCTGCTGTGGTTTTGGGTACAAGGAGGAGATCCTGCATGCCCAGGAACCGAGACTCAGAACCTGCTCTGCCAGCAGCTGAGGGGGAACTTATGTGCTTTGCAGCACCCACAGGGGAGCAGACTGAGGCTTCTCTCTGAGAGGGAGGTCAGGGTGCAGTTTGCTTTCCTCTAAACCTCCAAAAACCATCAAAAGCTGTCAAGGCAAGAGAAAACAAATGAACAAACAAAAAAACCTCCAGAGAACAAAAGCCTGAAAAACTTGTTTCCTCAGAACCCACCCCCTTGAGGGGGGCGGGAGGACTTAACTCAGGGAACATCTGAAAACCCACGCAGTGTCACCAAACTGTGGGAAGAACCAAGATGCCCTTCAATGAACGAATGGATAAGGAAGATGTGGTCCATATACACTATGGAGTATTATGCCTCCATCAGAAAGGATGAATACCTAACTTTGGATGGGACTGGAAGAAATTATGCTGAGTGAAATAAGTCAAGCAGAGAGAGTCAATTATCATATGGTTTCACTTATTTGTGGAGCATAACAAATAACATGGAGGACATAGGGAGATGGAGAGGACAAGGGAGTTGAGGGAAATTGGAAGGGGAGATAAACCATGAGAGGCTATGGACTCTGAAAAACAACCTGAGGGTTTTGAAGGGGCAGGGGGTGGGAGGTCGGAGGAACCAGGTGGTGGGTATTAGGGAGGGCACGGATTGCATGGAGCACTGGGTGTGGTGCAAAAACAATGAATACTGTTATGCTGAAAAGAAATAAACAATTTAAAAAAAAAGAAAAGAAAAATACTAATTCAAAAAGAAAAAAAATAAGAAAAAATTAATTCCACCAAGTAGTAGGCTGAGAATAATTGGCAAGAATCTTTAAATTATTGTTGGATTTTGAAGATTTTAAAATAGTGAATACATATCATGTACTATTGATATGATTATGCAAAAAAGATGTTAATTTTAATCAATAGAGAAATGTTTAGGACCCACATAAAAGTTGTGAAATAAATATAGATTTATATATTACACAATAAAATAAGATATTCAAAGCAGACATATGTCTGTTTTTTTTTCACTTTTTTTTATGATTTATTTCTTTTCAGCGTAACAGTATTCATTGTTTTTTAAATTCCATCCTCTCATTTATCTTTTTATGGAAAACCACTTATAGAGTACTTTACCTTATAAACATTACCTTTTTAAAAATTATTAAAATTTGTTTTTAAAGTGTAAAAAAAGAAAAGAAAAGAAAACCCACGTGGCAGGCCCCTCCCCCAACCAGGAAAAAAAAAAGACGACAAGAGAACAACCACCACTACTTCATAGATACAACTTTTATTTTTAACTCATTCCTACTATTCTGGTTTTTTTAATATAGATAATTTTTTAACCTATTTACGATCACAGTGAGATGTCCAGTACATCAAATTCCATAATAACCTTTTAACCTGAACTTTTTGATACATAAAACCATGTTTTTCTTGTGCTTTTCTTTTTTTTTTAATTTTTTTTTAAATTTTAGTTTAGTTTAGTCTAGTTTATTCTCTTTTTATTTTTATTTTCTAATATTCATATAGAGTTAAACTTCAAGGTAATCCCCTTTCCTCAATCAATGCTATCCCTATGGGTAAACCAATTTTAATCCCCCTTTATCTTAGGAAAGTTGAGTCCTTTAACAAAGATATCAAGATGCATTCAGGAAGAATCAAAATAACCTTCCTCTCACACACTGAGAATTTACAACCACTTTCCCATCTTCTTCTTCCACCAGTGTTTCTGTGTATTGGTGTTGGTCCTGATAGCATATAAATCTTATACTTGGGGTTCTTTTGACGAGGTTCTTCCTTTTTTTGCTTTTATATATATATATTTTTTCTCTTGTTGAATACTTTTATCAGTCTTTTATTTGTCTGTTTTTGTTTGTATACTTCATAAATCTTACCTTGGGGCCCATTTGGGCTGAGCCTTCTCTTTTATCTTCCCTTTTTTTCCTCTCTATCTCTCTCTCTTTTTTCTTTTTCTTTTCTTTTTTCTCTCATTTGGGTGGGGACTCCTGATTGCTCAGAAGCATTCAGGGTGCACCTTGACTGCACCACAGTCGATACATCCAGTTACACCCGTTCAGCCAACTCTCACCAAAATGACTAGGAGGAGGAATGCCCAACAGCAGAAAAATACAGAGAATGGGCCTTCTGCAACAGAGCTAATGGCTATCAACATAGACAATATGTCGGACAGAGAATTCAGGCTAACAATTATCCTGGCAATACCTAGGTTGGAGAAAGCCATGGATGACCAAACAGAATTGATTAGAGCAGAACTGAAAGCCACCAGGGATGATGTTCACAATGCTCTCAATGAGTTCCAATCTAATCTAAATTCTCTAAAAGCTAGGGTAATAGAGACAGAAGGTAAAATTAGTGATCTGGAGGACAAACAGATAGAAAGGGTCAGGAGAAAGCCTGGAACAAACAGCTTAGAAGCCACAAAAACAGAATCAGGGAAATAAATGATGCCATGAAACATTCCAACATCAGAATTATTGGAATCCCTGAAGGGGAGGAGAAAGAAAGAAGTCTAGAAGATGTAGTGGAACAAGTTTTCCATGAAAATTTTCCCAATCTCACGAATGGAACCAGCGTTCATGTACTAGAGGCAGAACGAACTCACCCCAAGATTATAGATTCTCAAAAGTCCTCGAGACACCTGACAGTAAGAATAAGGAATTATAATTGTAGACAGGCCCTCTAGAAAACAGCCAGGACAAAGAAGCTCCTTACATACAGAGGAAAGCCCATTAGAATAACATCAGACCTGTCCACAGAGACCTGTCAAGCCAGAAAGGGCTGGCAAGATGTATTCAGGGCACTAAATGAGAAGAACATGCAGCCAAGAATACTTTATCCAGCAAGACTGACATTCGAAATGGATGGAGAGATAAAGAGTTTCCAAGACAGGCAAGGCTTAAAAGACTATGCAACCACCAAGCCAACACTGCAGGAAATATTAAGGGGGGTTCTATAAAAGAGAAAAAATCCTAAAGTTATCATTAAACAGAAATATAGAGACAATCTACAGAAAGAAAGACTTCAAAGGTAACACGATGTCAATAAAAACGTATCTATCAATAATCACTCTCAATGTGAATGGCCTAAATGTGCCCATAAAATGACACAGGGTCGGAGATTGGATAAAACGACAGGACCCATCCATATGTTCTCTACAAGAGACCCATTTTGAACCTAAAGATACACCCAGACTGAAAGTAAAGGGATGAAGAAGCATCCTTCATGCCAATGGGCCTCAAAAGAAGGCTGGCGTAGCGATTCTCATATCAGATAAATTAGATTTTAAACTAAAGACTGTAGTCAGAGATACAGAAGGACACTACATCATTCTTAAAGGGACTATCCACCAAGATGATCTAACAATTGTAAATATCTATGCCCCCAATATGGGAGCAGCCAATTACATAAGAAAACTATTAATCAAGATAAAGAGTCATAATGATATGAATACATTAATAGGAGATCTTAACACGCCTCTCTCAGTAATAGACAGATCATCCAAGCAGAAAATCAAGAAAGAAACAAGAGCATTGAATGACACATTGGACCAGATGGACCTCATAGATATATACAGAACATTCCACCCTAAAACAACAGAATACTCATTCTTCTCAAGTGCACATGGAACCTTCTCCAGAATAGACCACATACTGGGTCAACATCAGGACTCAACCGATACCAAAAGACTGAGATTATGCCCTGCATATTCTCAGATCACAATGCTTTGAAACTGGAGCTCAATCACAAGGAAAAGCTCGGAAGGAACTCAAACACCTGGAAGCTAAAGACCACCTTGCTTAAAAATGCTTGGATCAACCAGGAGATCAAAGAAAAACTTAAACAATTCATGGAAACCAATGAAAATGAAGACACTTCGGTCCAAAACCTATGGGATACAGCAAAGGCGGTCCTAAGGGGGAAATACATAGACATCCAAGCCTCCCTCAAAAAAATTGAAAAATCCAGAATACACCAGCTATCTCTACACCTTAAAGAACTGGAGAATCAACAACAAATCAAACCAACTCCACACATAAGAAGGGAAATAATCAAGATTAGAGCAGAGATCAATGAGGTACAAACCAGAGATACAGTAGAACCTATCAATGAAACTAGAAGCTGGTTTTTTGAGAGAATCAATAAGATCATATCTTCTGCCCATTTTTAAATATGATTGTCTGTTTTGTGTGTGTTGAGTTTGAGTTCTTTATAGATTTTGGATATCAACCTTTTGTCCGTACTGTCATTTGCAAATATCTTCTCCCATTCCGTGGGTTGCCTCTTTGTTTTGGTGACTGTTTCTTTCGCTGTGCAGAAGCTTTTGATCTTGATGAAGTCCCAAAAGTTCATTTTCGCTTTTGTTTCCATCGCCTTTGGAGACATATCTTGAAAGAAGTTGCTGTGGCTGATATCAAAGAGGTTACTGCCTATGTTCTCCTTGAGGATTCTGATGGATTCCTGTCTCACATTGAGGTCTTCTATCCATTTCGAGTTTATCTTTGTGTACGGTGTAAGAGAATGGTCGAGTTTGATTTTTCTACATATAGCTGTCCAGTTTTCCCAGCACCATTTATTGAAGAGACTGTCTTTTTTCCACTGGATATTTTTTCCTGTTTTGTTGAAGATTATTTGACCATAGAGTTGAGGGTCCATATCTGGGCTCTCTACTCTGTTCCACTGGTCTATGTGTCTGTTTTTATGCCAGTACCACGCTGTCTTGGTGATCACAGCTTTGTAGTAAAGCTTGAAATCAGGTAACGTGATGCCGCCAGTTTTATTTTTGTTTTTCAACATTTCCTTAGCAATTCGGGGTCTCTTCTGATTCCATACAAATTTTAGGATTATTTGCTCCAGCTCTTTGAAAAATACTAGTGGAATTTTCATCGGAATGGCATTAAAAGTATAGATTGCTCTAGGCAGTATAGACATTTTGACAATGTTTATTCTTCCGATCCAAGAGCATGGAATGGTCTTCCATCTTTTTGTGTCTTCTTCAATTTCTTTCATGAGTGTTCTGTAGTTCCTTGAGTACAGATCCTTAACCTCTTTGGTTAGGTTTATTCCGAGGTATCTTATGGTTCTTGGTGCTATAGTAAATGGAATTGATTCTCTAATTTGCCTTTCTGTATTTTCATTTTTAGTGTATAAGAAAGCCACTGATTTCTGTACATTGACTTTGTATCCTGCCATGTTACTAAATTGCTGTATGAGTTCTAGAAGTTTGGGGGTGGAGTCTTTCAGGTTTTCCATATAAAGTATCATGTTGTCTGCGAAGAGAGAGTTTGACTTCTTCCCTGCCAATTTGGATTGATCGACCATTGGCCAGACCAATCCAAAAGAAAAGAGAGAAAGCCCAAATTAATAAAATTATGAATGAAAAGGCAGAGATCACAACTAACACCAAGGAAGTAGAATTATTATCAGAAGTTATTATCAGAAGTTATCGACAGTTATATGCCAATAAGCTAAGCAACCTAGATGAAATGGATGCATTCCTGGAAAACTGTAAACTTCCAAAACTGAACCAGGAAGAAATTGACAACCTGAATAGACTGATATCTAGTAACAAGATTGAAGCGGTGATCAAAAGCCTCCCAAAAAACAAGAGCCTGGAACCTGACAGATTCCCTGGGGAATTCTATCAAACTTTCAAAGAAGAAATAACACCTATTCTCCTGAAGCTGTTTCAAAAAATTGAAGCAGAAGGAAAATTTCCAGACTCTTCTTATGAAGCCAGAATTACCGTGATCCCCAAACCAGGCAAAGACCCCACCAAAAAGGAGAATTTCAGGTTAGCATCACTGATGAATATGGATGCTAAGATTCTCAACAAGACCTAGCAAACAGGATCCAACAGCATATTAAAAAGATTATCCACCATGACCAGGTGGGATTCATCCCTGGGTTACAAGGATGGTTCAACATTCACAAATCAATCAATATGATAGAACAAATCAATAAGAGAAGAGAGAAGAACCACATGGTCCTCTCAATTGATGCAGAAAAAGCATTTGACAAAATCCAGCATCCGTTCCTGATTAAAACGCTTCAAAGTATAGGGATAGAGAGAACATTCCTGAACTTCATCAAATCTATCTATGAAAGACCCACAGCAAATATCACCCTCAATGAGAAAGAGCTCACAGCATTCCCGTTGAGATCAGGATGCCCACTCTCACCACTCTTGTTCAACATAGTATTAGAAGTCCTAGCAACAGCAATCAGACAACAAAGAGAAATAAAAGGTATCCAAATTGGCAAGGAAGAAGTCAAACTCTCTCTCTTCACAGATGACATGACTCTTTATATGGAAAACCCGAAAGACTCCACCCCCAAACTACTAGAACTCATACAGCAATTCGGTAACGTGGCAGGATACAGTCAATGTACAGAAATCAGTGGCTTTCTTATACACTAACAATGAAAATACAGAAAGGCAAATTAGAGAATCGATTCCATTTACTATAGCACCAAGAAACCTGGGAATAAACCTAACCAAAGAGGTTAAGGATCTGTATTTGAGGAACTACAGAACACTCATGAAAGAAATTGAAGAAGACACAAAAAGGTGGAAGACCATTCCATGCTCTTGGATCGGAAGAATAAACATTGTCAAAATGTCTATACCGCCTAGAGCAATCTATACTTTTAATGGCATTCTGATCAAAATTCCACCGGTATTTTTCAAAGAGCTGGAGCAAATAATCCTAAAATTTGTATGGAATCAGAAGAGACCCAGAATTGCTAAGGAAATGTTGAAAAACAAAATAAAACTGGCGGCATCACGTTACCTGATTTCTACAAAGCTGTGATCACCAAGACAGCATGGTACTGGCATAAGAACAGACACATAGACCAGTGGAACAGAGTAGAGAGCCCAGATGTGGACCCTTAACTCTATGGTCAAATAATCTTTGAAAAAAACAGGAAAAAATATCCAGTGGAAAAAAGACAGTCTCTTCAATAAATGGTGCTGGGAAAACTGGACAGCTATATGTAGAAGAATGAGACTCAACCATTCTCTTACACCATACACAAGGATAAACTCGAAATGGATAAAAGACCTCAACGTGAGACAGGAATCCATCAGAATCCTAGAGGAGAACATAGGCAGTAACCTCTTCGATATCACCCACAGCAACTTCTTTCAAGATGTGTCTCTAAAGACCAAGGAAACAAAAGTGAAAATGAACTTTTGGGACTTCATCAAGATCAAAAGCTTCTGCACAGCAAAGGAAACAGTCACCAAAACAAAGAGGCAACCCACGGAATGGGAGAAGATATTTGCAAATGACAGTACAGACAAAAGGCTGATATCCAGGATCTATAAAGAACTTCTCAAACTCAAGACACACACAAAACAGATAATCATATCGAAAAATGGGCAGAAGATACGAACAGACACTTCTCCAATTAAGATAGACAAATGGCTATCAGACACATGAAAAAATGTTCATCATCACTAGCCATCAGGGAGATTCAAATCAAAACCACATTGAGATACCACCTTACACCAGTTAGAATGGCCAAAATTAGCAAGACAGGAAACAACGTGTGTTGGAGAGGATGTGGAGAAAGGGGAACCCTCTTACACTGGGAATGCAAGTTGGTGCAGCCACTTTGGAGAAGAGTGTGGAGATTCCTCAAGAAATTAAAAAGAGAGCTTCCTTATGATCCTGCAATTGCACCACTGGGTATTTACCCCAAAGATACAGATGTAGTGAAAAGAAGGGCCATCTGTACCCCAATGTTTATAGCAGCAATGGCCACGGTCGCCAAACTGTGGAAAGAACCAAGATGCCCTTCAATGAACAAATGGATAAGGAAGATGTGGTCCATATACACTATGGAGTATTATGCCTCCATCAGAAAGGATGAATACCCAACTTTTGTATCAACATGGACGGGACTGGAAGAGATTGTGCTGAGTGAAATAAGTCAAGCAGAGAGAGTCAATTATCATATGGTTTCCCTTATTTGTGGAGCATAACAAATAACATGGAGGACATGGGGAGATTGAGAGGAGAATGGAGTTGAGGGAAATTGGAAGGGGAGGTGAACCATGAGAGACTATGGACTCTGAAAAACAACCTGAGGGTTTTGAACGGGTGGGGGGGTGGGAGGTTGGCGGAACCAGGTGGTGGGTATTAGGGAGGGCACATATTGCATGGAGCACTGGGTGTGGTGCAAAAACAATGAATACTGTTATGCTGAAAATAAAAATAAATAAATAATAAATAAATAAATAAATGAAAAAAAATAAAAATAAAAACATCTTCTGTGTCGCTCACTCTGACCACCCTCCTATTTTTCCATATACCATGGGCCACAAATAATTACAAATCCAGGGGGCAAAGCTGGTATGTCCCATTTGGAGCCAGTAGGCAGGAAGGCAATGAGGACTGATGAAAGAGTTATGGACAAAATATAGTCCACTGTGGGGTTGAAGTTCATCACTATAAAGAAGGAAGCAACAATGACAAAGGCCAGGAGTAGGAGGTTGTTATAGAAGATGGAAAATGTTGTAGCTTCATACCTGGTAACTTTGTTCTTCTTCCACAAGATTCTTTCATCTTGTTTCTCTTGAGACATCTTTATCATCTTCAGAAAGTTTTTGAGTCACTTCTTCGGAAACAACATCCTTCCTCTTTTGTGCTACTTTGTGTTTGAGAACAAATTTCACATTTTTTTCTGCAAAGGCTACCAAGCAAGTGCTTACTAGGATCATCACACTATAGAGAACAGCAGACTGACTAGGATCCATATGCCATATTCACCAAGATAACTGGCCAGGGATGGTGGACATGATGTATGTATTCCCAAAAAAAGAGCACTGAGGACATGGCCAAATCCTGCAGGAGCAGTTCCTCTTTGGATTGCTGCTTGGAACCACCTTTGGAAACCATGGTGCAGTTGAGGCATGAGCCTGGAATCTCTTATGATTTTAGTAACATTTTCTTTTCTCCAATTTACCTTATTGTAGAATACAGTATACAATACATATAACATATGAAATATGCCTTAATCAACTATTTGTGTTATTTGGTAAGGCTTCTGATCAATAGTCAGCTATTAGTAGTTGTTGGGGAACCAAAAGTTATATTGGGATTTTCAACTGTATGGGAGCCAGGAACCCTAGCCTCCAGATTGTTCAGGGGTCAACTGTATGTGCTACTGGCAGAATTTTATTTGCTGGGGGATACATAGAAGTTGAATAGCATTAGAGAAAATGGAATCCACTAGATGTGCAAGGAGTCAAGTTGAATAGTACATGTTGGGCATGCAAGGAGTGATAGCTAAATGATACAGAATGGTTCTGGGACGCCTGGGTGGCTCAGTTGGTTAAGCAGCTGCCTTCGGCTCAGGTCATGATCCCAGCGTTCTGGGATCGAGTCCCACATCGGGCTCCTTGCTCAGCAGGGAGCCTGCTTCTCCCTCTGCCTCTGCCTGCCACTCTGTCTGCCTGTGCTCACTCGCTCTCTCTCCCTCTCTCTCTCTCTGACAAATAAATAAATAAAATATTTTAAAAAAAAAAAAAAAGAATGGTTCTGAATAGAGCAAGCAAGTTTGAGGGCTATGGTATTTAGTTGGGAAATTGTTGATGAACAGTAATTGGAAGTCAATGGTAAAGTCTACCTGGGTATAAGTTGAATAGCACAGGGGTGGGCATCAAAGGGAAATTGCAGTGAGTACAATGTGAGGGCAAGGAAAAGAGGGTTGAATGGCACCAACAAGGGTGTGCATGAAGTGTATGTTGGATAGTGCAGATGAATGAACAAGAAGTGACTATTGAATCACACACAGTAGGAATGCAAGACTGATATCTGAATGAATGGCAGCAGGTGTGCAAGATGCAGACATCGGGGGGCACCTGGGTGGTTCAGTCCTTAAGCGTCAGCCTTCAGCTCAGGTCATGATCCCAGGGTCCTAAGATCGAGTCCCGCATCCGGCTCTCTGCTTGGCGGGAAGCCTGCTTCTCCCTCTCCCACTCCCCCTGCTTGTGTTCCCTCTCTCGCCATGTCTTTCTCTGTCAAATAAATAAATAAAATCTTTTTTAAAAAATGCAAACATCGGTCATTGCCAATTGGTATTCAGACAGTGGTTTTGAGTCAACACAGCACAGGTACTGAAAGTGAAAGTTGATGTCCAAGAAGTGGAAGTGGATCTTCAAACAGCTAAAAAACAGTGTGCAATGGCTGGAAATGTGATGGCTCATAATGGACATGAGGCATATAAACTGGATAACACAATTCGTGAGCAAATTATTAGGTGCATGGAACATCTATATATGCAAGGAGTCAGGTTAGGATGATGTAGAATGGGTGAGCAAGGAGTTGTTATTTCTCTGTAAATTATAATTGAAAGGCACAGTGTGTAGGAAAAGTATGGAAATGGAGAAAACACCTGGCTGTGCAACAGGTGCAAGGTGAATTCTACAGAGGGGCTCCAGCAGGTGGGTTTTGGGGTGGAGGGTTTGGGGAGTCATCCTAGGGATATAGCCTTATGCTGCAAAAAGCCATGCTAGAGTTTGGCCAAGTCTCTTACTGCAGGGGTTTAGAGGAAATTGTTATGTGCTGAGAGTTCTGCAGTCTTCACCCCCCAGGGCCTCCAAGAATACTCTGTTTCTATCAACAGAGAGGTAAGTAGGCCCCATGCAGGAGTGTGAGTGGGCTTGGAAATTCCATGACAAATTCCATGGTCACCCCTCTCTAGCCAGGTCATTCCAGCGCTTTAGGAAATGTTTTTTGAGATACTACCAACCCTGGAAGTGGGAAGCCGGTACCCAGACACCCCTTCCAGGCCTCCCTGCCTGGTCCAGAAATGGACCTGGAAACATTTTCTAGATGGGCATGTGATGACAGGAGTCCATGCAGGACTATCGCCAGACCACTGACCACTCCACAGATGTCTCTGGCTGGACACTCCAGAGATCTGAAAAAAAATTATTTATTTATTTATTTATTTATTTATTTATTTATTTTTATTTTTAAGATTTGTTTTCAGTATTCCAAAATTCATTGTTTATGCACCACACCCAGTGCTCCATGCCCTCCATAATACCCATCACCAGGCTCACCCAACCTCCCACACCCCCAACCCTCTAAAACCTTCAGATTGTTTTTCGGGGTCCACAATCTCTCATGATTCATCTCCCCCTCCAATTTCCCCCAACTCCCTTCTCCTCTCCATCTCCCCATGTCCTCCGTGTTGTTTCTTATACTCCACAAATAAGTGAAACCATATGATAATTGACTCTCTCTGCTTGACTTATTTCACTCAGCACAATCTCTTCCAGTCCCGTCCATGTTGATACAAAAGTTGGGTATTCATCCTTTCAGATGGAGGCATAATACTCCATAGTGTATATGGATCACATCTTCCTTATCCATTCATCCGTTGAAGGGCATCTTGGTTTTTTCCACAGTTTGGCGACCGTGGCCATTGCCGCTATAAACATTGGGGTACAGATGGCCCTTCTTTTCACTACATCTGTATCTTTGGGGTAAATACCCAGTGGTGCAATTGCAGGATCATAAGGAAGCTCTCTTTTTAATTTCTTGAGGAATCTCCACACTCTTCTCCAAAGTGGCTGCACCAACTTGCATTCCCTGTGTAAGAGGATTCCCCTTTCTCCACATCCCCTCCAACACACGTTGTTTCCTGTCTTGTTAATTCTGGCCCTTCTAACTGGTGTATGGTGGTATCTCAATGTGGTTTTGATTTGAATCTCCCTGATGGCTAGTGATGATGAACATTTTGAAAAATATTTAGAAGGCACATCGGACCATCTAAACATACCCAGGACTATGACCAAGACCATGCTATCACTGGGCCTCCTTGTCAATCACAGGCTGATCTCTATTTCAAAGTGGGACTAATAAAAAAAAAAAGAAAATACAGGAGCCCTATCTGGTAGCCAAGCCTCTCAGAGGACTGTGTTTGGGTTCCGGCACCATCCCATGGCATCCCTACCCAGTGCCACCTACAGGACTCAGAAATGTTTTCCGCAGGCACATCAGGTAATGAGTATCCACACTTGACCATGGTCAGGACATTTTCACAAGGCTCTCTACCCACCGAAGCCAGGCTAGGTCTCCAAAGAGAGCTTAAGAAATGCGTTGGGTGGTACTTCCAATGACTGGCCCTACACAAGATCTCAATAAGCCTGGAGGGCAATCTCAGAGTGTATCTGACCTGTCTGTAGTGCTCCCTTCTCGGGTGAGAGACATGAAAATATGTGGGGGGCTACATGTGGCAAGCAGTCCCACATGTGAAACTGCTAGGCCTGGGATCCCCTTTTTGGTTCTCACTGGCTCCCCATCTTTCAAGTGGCACTTAGGAATGTTTTGGGAGTGCCTTATATGACTGGGTCCCATGCAGGGCCACAGCTGGGCCACAGGCACCCACTTAAAACCTCTCTGGCCAGCTTCGATCAATCTCTGTTTGCAAGGGGCATCTGGCAACCATGGCCAGGACCAAGATGCCCTGCTGTGGCCCCCATGTCAGTCACAGGCTGATGTCCACCTCGAGAGAGGACATAGAAAATATTTCTAGGGGCACAACCTAGACTTCATATGAGGTATCCTCCCTAGGCAGCCCTTACTGGCCCAGCCAGTGCCCATATCCTCCCGAGAGGGATATCTGGACGCCATCCAATGACCACACAGGATCAGGGCATGATCTTTAGTGCAGTCTCAGACCTTCTTGGCAGGTTGTTTCCATCTCAGCCACTGGAGGTGGGTTGAGAAACATTTTTGGGAGGCATCTCTTTACTTTATAGGAATAAGCTCAAGCAGCTTTTTACAGGTTAACAGGGAGGCCCAAGAGGTCAGTCCAGTTCTAGTGTGATCCCATTTGGGAAACAGGAAGCTAAATGCACATTCTGAAAAAGCTTATGCCTCCCTCCAAAGGGTGCAATCACCAGGGTAGGCCTGGGGGGTCTTAGAAGAGTACCATGGGCCTGGCTGTGGCCCTGCCTCGGAACTGCTCTTTGGAGGCACCCTGAAAACATTTCTAAGTTTCTCTCTGGTATGGAAAAGACTGGGCAGGCCACCAAGTTCTTGAGAAGGAGCTTTGATGGGTCCTGGTATTAGGAACTACACCCAAAAAGTTTCTAATTCCCCCTCCAAAGACCAGGACCAGCTCACTTAGTACAGTCAGGCCTGGGGAGTGCACTCTGTCAGCCACGATTCCCATGTAAGTCCAGGTCATTAACTCTGTCTTCCCAAAATATTCCCAATTTCCCTTCCAGAGGTAGGCACTGCCTCAGGCTGGGCATGAATGAAGAGAAGGGGATTATATCTCCCCCAAATTTTGTAAGTCCCCTTCACAAGCCAATACAGACTTGGGTGGGAACGCAGGTCTGTGATAGGTATCCCCAGACTGGCAAAGTCTCAAATGCAGTATATTTGACAGAAACACCCTTTAAATATATCTAAGACCCTTCAAGCAAGCATGTGATGGGGAGTTTTGGGACAAGATGGACAAGTAGGGCGAGGATGGCTCTTTTGGCCAGGCTGCAGTCATGCACGGAGCCCAGACTCTGCATGCACTTCCAGAAAATTTATCTAAGTGCCATTCCAGAGGACAACACTGATCCAGGTCAGCAAGGAAAAGGTGGCAGTGTGCTTGATTTGTTTGCTGCCCTATCTTCATCTGTACTTCCCAAAATTTCCATGTCCATTACAGAAGGGGTGACCAGTAAGAGCCAGCCTTAAAGGCCTACAGAAGGTATCTAGAGCCCTGTGGTATTTTGAGTGGGGCTTAGTCATCCAGGGCACCTCTGAAAATTTTTTTCCAACTCCCTCTTCAGAAAGAAGACACTGACTCAGGCCAACCAGAGAAGTTCAGGAGAGGGGCTTAGTCTTTAAGAGGTCCAAATTACTGGGAGTAACCTGTGGAAAGTTTTCTAAGACTCCCTCCAAAACCCAGGACCAACTATCTGGACAAGGAAATGGAGACACAGGCAAGTGTGTGTACGTACTTTGATTTTTAGAGATGTACAGTAAGCGATCAGATTATAGATTTGAGGAGCTAAGAAAAATTAGAACTTCTTACACAGATGTGAGAGTTATAAACATAGAGATGATAGGTGAAACTGGAGTAGAAAATATTCCCCAAGAAAAGAGTAAAAGTCCCCTTCCACAGAACCATTTCTAACACTAAGATCCTCTCCTTGTGAGATTCTCTCCTTGTGCAATCGCCTGCAGTCCACGTTTTAGGTAGTTGCTATGGTGTCTTGAATGGTACCCCCAAAATTTATATATTGAAATCTTAATGACCAATGTATTAGCAGATTGGGCCTTTGGGAGGTGATCAGGTCATAAGGATGGAGCCCTCACGAATGGGATTAGTGCCCTTATAAAAGAGGCCCTAGTTAGATCTCTTGCCCCTTTTACCACATTGAGGATACATCTAGAAGTCTGCTCCAGCAGGAAGACCCTCGCCAACTCCGTGCTGACCCAGTTATCTTGAATTCCAGCCTCCAAAGCTGTGAGAACTATGAGCCGCCCGGTTTGTGGTATTTTGTTTCAAGAACCCCAAAGAATTGACAGTGGTGAATCAGCTATCCATCACTACAGTAATGCAATACGATAAACCCCATGAAAACCCAGCATATCACTAAAAGAAAAAATAGAGGTGTTTGTAACAGGTTTCTGGAATGGTTATATACAGTATTTAACAAAAGGTCAGTTCAAAGGTTTTAATTATGAACAGCAAAGACAATACTCCATCTTTGATCAACAGAGATTATAAAATCGCCTTTGGCTGCTCCCAATCACAGTGGAGCAGCGCTCAGCCTGTCTGCCTCTGCCAGACAAGCCTTTTCGCTGACATCTGCTGTAGTGTGGACCAGGTCGTGGGACCTGAGTAGACAGAGTGAAACTGAGAGATCATTAGAGACCACCACTAGAAGGAGAAACTAAAGCTGGGATAAGAATAGACATCTAACTGGTCGCGGGATCTGGAAGGCAAATGCAAATAGGTGCACTGAATGAAAACTAACAGTTAAACCACAACCAAGGTTTGCCAGAGACGATCCATTATTTTATTATTGTTGTTGTTATTAATCTAACGGCTACTTCCTTAAGCACGCTCTAATTATTATTATCATCATCATTATTATTATTAATCTAACGGCTAACTCTCTCAACACGCTCCTGAACATACCGAGACGAAGCTGGAAAACGCAACCCGGAACCGCCAGCAAGTACGAGCGCGCACACTCAACGCGGCAGGAGCGCGAACTCTCGCGACAGCGTCCTGAGCCTCTCGGAGTCGCAAAGCACCGGGAGCGTGAACTCTCGCGAGAGCGGGCACGACCCCCCCCCCCCCCGCCGAGGTGCTTTGCGGTTGGAGTTGCGCGACTATGTCTCGGCTGACACTACCTTGGGGCCCGCTGGACCCGCAGCAGGAGCGCGACGTTCGCGAGCTCGTTCGCCATGTGGCGGGCCTTCAGGACGAGGCAGACCCTAACTTCCAGCTCGCCCTGCACTTTGCTTGGTCCAACTTCAGGTGGGGCGCGGCTCCCGGGCGGAGGCTTGGGACGGGGAGGGATCAAGCGGTATCCTGGGCGCGCGGCCGGGTTTCCTCACCCCCAGCCAAGCTCTCGCGGGCCCTGCTGCTCTCGCAGCCGCCTGGTGCCCTAATGCCCCCTGGATCCCTGTCGCTGTGACACAAGCATACTCAAAGAGTAGGTTGTGGGTTGCTGAGGTCCTTATCCTTAGAAGCGCGCTTCTGGAGAGTCTGCGCCTTGCTCCATCCACGCGCTTAGCACGATCCACTGCAGATCATTTTTTGAATGGATCGGTAAGTGAAGTTTTAGAGCCGAATAATGGTCACGCTCTACTTAACACTGTATTCTTACTGATACCCTATCTCTTCTGGGGCCACTCCAGATTGCTCTTACCTTGGTCTTTTTTTCTTTTTCAAAAACACACAGCATAATACACTGGATAACTTGGATGTTGTTTACTGTTTGTCTCCTTCACCACTACCTCCAGCTAGAATCTAAGTTCCACGAGGTTAGGGATCTTGGTCTGTTTTGTTCATTTCTTATCCCAACACGTAGAACAGTTCCTGGCACAGAGTCCTAAGCCACCCAATAATACAACTTCTAATATAGTTTCTTATGTAATTTTTCAAGATTTATCTGGTTTAGATACTTAGGTGAAGTCAGAGCTCTTATTTTTATTTATGGAAGTTGTCTACTGTCATAATCATTATCTTTAATGGAAGTATTTCTAAAAGAATGTTCAGTGTTAATAATAATAACAGTGCCGTTTAATTTCAGTAGAAATCTTTTTTCTTTTAAATAAAGGTTTTATTTATTTATTTGTCAGAGTGAGAGCCCAAGTAGGGGGAGCAGCAGGCAGAGGGAGAAGCAGGCTCCCCTTGAGCATGGAGCACAATGGGGAGGAACTTCATCCCAGAACCCTGAGATCATGACCCGAGCTGAAGGCAGGTGCTCAACTGAGTGAGCCATCTAGGCATCACTTCAGTAGAAATCTTGAATAATAAACAGTTTTTCAGTATCTGTAATCTTGAATATCTGCCTTAACAGTGATACATACAGCACCTACTTGGTTTATAATGAGAACAATTAGTCTAAAAACTCACCAAGTTTCTGAAATAATAAGCTCAATTCTTAAGTGTAACCTATAACTGTCTGAATAGGTCATATCAGATGGAAATTTAAGTGCTATAGCCCAAATAATTTCTCTTTTAATTAATTTCTCAATGGCATTAAGTAGATGGACATGATTTCAGACTTGGGAGAGGCATTAGAATTTACTATCTCCTTTTACACATTGAGAAACTAAAGATTAAAAAAAGAGAAACTAAATAATAATAGGTTAAAGTGGTATTCTACTCAGCCATTTACTGGGAAATAATTAAGTATATTATTTAGTATGTAAATTCTTTTAGATACAGATTGTTGTCTTTGATACTAAAAAATGGAAAAGAAGAGTTGGTTTTACAGTTTTATAATGCTTTAATCTATCAGAAAAATGAACTATTCATTTTTTTTTTTAAATTGTGGCCATGTTCTAGGCCCTAGAAATTCAGATAAGTGAGATCCAGCTTCTATCCTAAAGGAAAACAGAGACAAAGTTAATTACATACAATGTAGAATAGAAGTTTTTAACCTGAGAGCCTGAAGATAGAATTCGGGTGTTAGGAATTTGGACAAGGAAAAATTAACACTAACCTCTAACTAAAAAGTAGCATTTTCTTAAATTATGAAAGAAAGCAACAAGCGATACTGGTTTACCTATGACTGTGTCAAATGTAGAAATCACATGGTTCATATCACAAAGTTGTGGCAGACATTTCTAAATATTTTTTACTACTATTTTAATGATAGATGGATCTACTGCTAGATCTTGTTATTTAATGCCTTAATAAATATGTATCTTACTATATCAGCAAACTTTAAAAAATATTTCACAACTATATTTCAGTATACTTGGTTTTCTTTGTATCTCGTTTTATGATTTAAAAACATTATTCTGAGAAGGGATCGCTAAACTTCTGTGGGCTTCACTATGGTATAAAAAGATTAGGAACCCCTGCTATAGAATGTGCTGTGTTGGTCTTAGATGCAGGGCATTATGGGAAGATAAGGAAATCAGAGGACAAAGGAGGCTAAAATGACATGTGCTTGAGCAGTCTCTAAGACCACTGAGTGGCTGTTTGCCTGGATGGTAGAGGTGATAGGAGGACAGGGGCACTCCTGGAAGTAATATTGCTGAATATAGTATATCTGTAGGGATATGCAGGGCTCTGTGACTAGTCCACTTAGGTATATGACAAGATTCATATAAGAATTGCATTTTATCTTTTAGATTTCATCGTTTCTTGGATGTTAACAGCCACAAAGTGGAAAAGACAATTGAAGGGTAAGTTAGTTTCATATGTATATTCATATGTATATCCAGGAATATATGTATTTACTTGTAGATCTTTTTATTAATGTAAGTTTTTAACTATTGGTTTATTTTTTAATTTTTTAATATTTTAGAATTTATGAAAAATTTTTTAATTTTTTAATATTTTAGAATTTATGAAAAATTCATCATTCATTCTGATCTCAGCAAAGCTGCTAGTTGGAAGAGATTAACTGAAGAATTTCTAAATGCATCACTTCTGAGCATAAAGGAAACAAAGGTATGCATTATATTGTGACATCTTCTATGTATTATACTGTTTCAAATCTATTACATCACCTTTTTTCTGTTAACTATTTAAACATTCATTCTGTTTTATAATTATCTGATAATTGGAGCAGAACCTTCTGGAAACTGACTTAAGCATTGTCATCAAACCCCGTGTTGAAAAAGCATGTTTTTGTTTAATTCTCTCCTTAGCTGAACCTTCTCTGGAGATTGAGATCAGATCAGCACAAATAATAGTACCATCTGGCTGTCTTAAAACTTTTAAATGGATGTGCAGCACTTGGTAATAATAACTACTTATGTAATGCTAACCAAATGCCATGTACTATCCTAAGCACATTCATGTTCACTTTTGGGTCTCTAAGATCACCCTTAGACGTGATGATTCAGTAGAAGGATTCACAGAACTTTAAAAATGCTGCTATCCTCACTGTTAGGTTTTTTATAGTAAAAGGATATGGATTTAAAAATAATCAAAGGGACAAGATACATAGAATAAAGTTCAGAAGAAACCAGGTATAAGCTTCCAGGTGTGCCTTCCCCATAGAGTTGCATGAGGATGCACTTAATTCTCCCAGTGATAACATATGACAACATGTGCAAAGTGTGCAAACCAAGGAAGTTCATCTGAGCCTTGGTGTCTAGCATCTTGGTTGGGGGTCATTCACATGGATGTGCAGTGCACATGTGGCTGACCATAGCTTTTCAGTCTCCAGCCCCCCAGAGGTCAAACCAAGGACCTCAGGCACAAGAAAATGCATTCATGTAAGTCACATTGTTAGCATAAGCTAACTAGTCAAACTGATACCGCATGGCCCAAAGCTCTGGCATACAGAAACACTCTTCTCAGGAGGATATTTCAAGAGCTCAGAGGTTATCTCTCAGGAGCTAGTCAAGGGCCAGTCCTAAAGACCTTTGAGATGTTCAGAGTTTGGGCAACTCAGGCATCCTGAGTAAAGCCTTTATTGTGTGTATGTATTAACTCATTCTCACAATAAATACTGTGAGGTATTCTATAATCATTAGGATTACCCTTTGTACTGTGGGAAGTGGTAAAGAAGAGAGCTTCCTTCTTCATAAGGACGAGAGCTTTGGATAATTTTTGAAATTGTCTATCAATTTAGGGAAAGGCTATAAAAATACTTCTGGAAAAGAGAGCTGCATAGAGCTCTGAACCCATGCCCTAAAGATTAGAAATACACTTCTGTGTATTATTCCTGCAAGGACCACTTTTAAAGAGAAGGTAAATCTTTTTTAGATCTTTTCTTGATTTATTTTATATAGCTCCTTGGGTAGACTTTAGACTTTAGGATTTACTAATTTAAACCCTATGACACCATAATACTAATTTTAAAAAAGTGGCAGGTCACCTGGGTGGCTCAGTCTATTGGGCATCCAACTTTTCTTTTTTTTTTTAATGTTCATATAACCACCGTATAGTACATAATTAGTTTTGATGTAGTGTTCATTGATTCATTAGTTAAGTATAACATGCAGTGCTCATAACAGCACATGCCGTCCTTAATACCCATCACCCTGTTACCCCCTCCCCCAACCCTGCTCCCCTCTGAAAACCGTAGATTGTTTCTTGGGATCATAGTCTCTCATGGTTCATCTCCCTCTCTGATTTCTCCCCTTTTGGATTTTCCTCCCTTCCCCTATGGCCCTCTGTGCTATTGCTTATGTTCCATGTAAGAGTGAAACCATATGGTAATTGTCTTTCTCAGCTTGACTTACTTCACTTAACATAATCCTCTCCAGTTCCATCCATGTCGATGCAAATGATAGATATTCATCGTTTCTGATGGCTAAGTAGTATTCTATTGTTGTATGTACCACATCTTTATCCATTCATCTGTTGAAGGGCATCTCGGCTCCTTCCATAGTTTGGCTATTGTGGACATTGCTGCTATGAACATTGGGGTGCAGGTGCCCCTTCTTTTCACTACATCTGTATCTTTGGGGTAAGTACCTATTAGTTCAACTAGTGGGTCATTGGGTAATTCTATTCGTAACATTTTGGGGAACATCCATACTGTTTTCCAGAGTGGCTGTACCAGCTTGCATTCCCACCATCAGTGTAAGAGGGTTCCCCTTTCTCCACATCTCGCCAACAATTTGTTTCCTGTTTTATTAGTTTTTGCCATTCTAACTGGTGTAAGGTGGTATCTCATTGTGGTTTTGATTTGTATTTGCCTGATGGCTAATGATGTTGAACATTGCTTCATGTGTCTGTGTAGCCATTCATGTCTTTTTTTGGAGAAGTGTCTGTTCATGTCTTCTGCCCTTTTTTTTTTTTTTTTTTTTAATTTATTTATTCATCAGAGAGAGTGAGCACAAGCAGACGGAGAGGCAGGCAGAGGCAGAGGGAGAAGCAGGCTCCCTGCCAAGCAAGGAGCCCGATGCGGGACTCGATCCCAGGACGCTGGGATCATGACCTGAGCCGAAGGCAGCCGCTTAACCAACTGAGCCACCCAGGCGTCCCTCTTCTGCCCTTTTTTGACTGGGTTATTTAATTTTGAGTGTGAGTTTGAAAAGTTCGTTATAGATCTTGGATATGAGCCCTTTACGTGTAATGTGATTTGCAAATATCTTCTTCCCTTCCGTGGGCTGCCTCTTAGTTTTGTTGACTGTTTCCTTTGCTGGGCAGAAGCTTTTTATCTTGGTGAAGTCCCAACAGTTCATTTTTGCTTTTGTTTCCCTTGCCTTTGGAGACGTGTCTTGGAAGAAGTTACTGTGGCTGATGTCAAAGAGGTAACTGCCAGTGTTCTCTAGGATTTTGATGGATTCCTGTCTCACATTGAAGTCTTTCATCTATTTAGAGTTTATCTTTGTGTATGTTGTGAGGCAATGGTCCAATTTTATTCTTCTATGTGTAGCTGTCCAATTTTCCCAGTACCATTTATTGAAGAGACTGTCTTTTTTCCATTGGGTATTTTATCCTGATTTATCAAAGATTAGTTGACCATAGAGTGGAGGGTCCATATCTGGAGGCTCTGTTCTGTTCCCTTGGTCTATGTGTCTGTTTTTGTGCCAATACCATGCTGTCTTTGTGATCACAGCTTTGTAATACAGTTTGAAGTCAGGCAACATGATACCCCCAGGTGTGGTTTTCTTTTTCATCCTTCCCTTGGTGATTCGGCATCTTTTTTCGTTTCATACAAATAATAGGATTGTTTGTTCCAGCTCTTTGAAAAATGCCAATGGTATTTTAATAGGGATGGCATTGGAAGTGTAAATTCCTTTGGGGATGATAGATATTTTCACAAAGTTTGTTCTTCCAGTCCATGACATGGAATATTTTTCCATATTTTGTGTCTTCCTCAATTTCTTTCATCAGCGTTCTGTATTTCTAGAGTACTGGCCCATATACAGAACCCTTTCTGGCTTGCCATGTGTCTGTGGACAGGTTTGACATTATTCTGATGTTCCTTCCTCTGTACATAAGGAATCTCTTCCCCCTAACTGCGCTTAGGGTGGCTTCCTTGGTTCTAAGATTTGTGAGTTTTGGTATTACATGCGGGGGCATTGGTCTGTTCTTCCCAATCTTAGGAGGCGTCCTCTCTGCTTCTAGGACACAAATGCTTCTTTCCTTCCCCAGATTAGGGAAGTTCTCAGCTAAGATTTGCTCCAATATATCTTCTAGTCCTCTCTCTTTCTCCCCCCCCCCCCCCGGGATCCCAAAAATTGTGATATTGGAACGTTTAATGGCGTCATTGATTTCTCTAAGTCTGTTCTCATGGATTTTAAGCTGTTTGTTCCAGACTCCTCCTGTTCCTTCCTTTCTATCAGTTTATCTTCTAGATCACTAATTTGTTCTTCTGCCTCATTTACCCTAGCAATTAGAGTATCTATGATAGACTCTTTCTCATTCATAGCATTTTTAAGTTTGGCCTGATTAGCTGTCATTTCTGCCCTTAGAGATTCTGCATTGCCATCAGTGGTTTTCTCAATGCTGACTATCGTCTTCATAATTGTTACTATGAAGGCTATTTCAAACATCTTGCTTATATCCATATCCATTAGGTCTGCAGGAGAGGCCGTTGTGTCTGTTTCTTTTCTTTTCCTTTCTTTCCTTTTTTTTGTTTGTCATTCTGTTGAGTGGTGGTTGAGGGGATATATGGAGTTGAAAATATCAACTACAATCCAGCAAGGTGCACCCTGGGAAAATGTGGAGCAATCAGAAGCCTATCAAAAAACCCAGCCAAAATGAAACCCAAGAATAAGATTTATAAAGTTCAAAAAAGGGGGGGATGGTGAGGTGAAGGGTGCTATAATCTCTCAGTCGAGGTAGGGTGTTTCAGTTCTTCCTGGGTGTATTTTTGTTCTCTTTGTTAGAGAGCACTACTTCCCAGAGTTACAGGGAGATTAAAAAAGGTAGTACTAAATAGGGAAAAAAGGACTACATGGAAGCTTATATCCCTATATATAAAAAAAGAAAAAGAAAAAAAAGTATAGGCGTGAAAAAGTACAAGTTAAAAATTACTATGAAATATGTTGTATTAAACATCTAGTTGGAATGATAAGTAGGTAAAAAGAAAAAAAAACCAGAAGAATCTTGAGAAAGAATGAAAAAAAAATTGTATCTAAGAAATACACAGGCTATGAGGCAAGACCAGGTGCTCAATATACTATTTTCCCCTGGTGTAGGGGTTTTACAGTTTTGGGGGACCCTCAGGTTGTCTTCCTCTTGTTCTTCCAGCTTGTCTTCTGGGGGAGGGGCCTGCCACATTATTTTTCAGGCAACCCTGCTTGGGAGGATTTGCCCTGCCACCTATCAAGGGTTTGGGCTCCATGGAAACTGGTGTTTTGGGATGGCTTTTGTTCTCTGGCAGCTTTTCGTACCTTTTCAAGGGGTCAGAGCAAAGGAAAATGTCTGCATCCAGACCTCTGCCCCAGAGGAGAGAAGCCACAGTCTGCTCTTCTCTGAATCCTCTGGAACACACAGTTTCCCCCTCTGTAAGCACTGCTGAAAACTGCAGCCTCCCATAGGTGGTACACGTCCCCAACGATCCTCTCAGTGATTGACCCAGGCCCCCAGTTGTCTCTGCCCCTTGTGCCTCCAAAACCATGATCGATCCCAGTCTGGGCAGGTGGCAGCAGCTAGCCCCCAGGTCTGCGCTGGGTCCTCTTGGGCACGGGCAGTCACAGAAGCGGTGGTGGTGGGCCCCTTGGGTCTGCGGACGCAGGTCCACACCTGCAGCTGCCCAGATCTGACATTTTCCCCTTAAGCTCCTAGATTCTGTTTAGGTGCTGTTATCAAACCCTTCCCATGCCACTGCCACTGCTCTGGAAGCTGTCACTGGTCCCCAGGCACAGGACGCTTTTACACTGGGCTATTGCTTTCCAGTGGCTAGCTTCTAGTAGCTCCCTCCCCTTTCTGTTTATCCTCTGACATCTGTCCATGCAGTCACAATTCTGTCCTTCATACCTCTTGACTGATGATCCTCTGCCCTCGTAGAGATCCAGACACATAATCTTACATCTGAGGCTAATTTCATGGATGTTCAGAGTGGCTTGGTAGATAATCCATCTAAATTCAGGGGACTGGTTGAAATGGAGTCCCCCACTCCTCTGCCATCTTGCCTAGCCCAGGTAATGCATTTTTGACATGTTTTTTATGTGTACACATTTGAACTCTAAAAAAGGTTTAGAGATCAGGATTTATTTAGATACAATTCACATTTTCTCAAACTAGAAAAAATATTGGGGACATAATTGACAAGGGGCAATTATGAAAGCTTTTGAAAGCTCTCACCAACCTCAGTGATTCATATCTTCATTTTTTGTTTTAAAGACAGATGCACATTATTCCATACTGTCACTTCTTCTGTGTCTATCTGATTCTCCTTCAAACAGCAATTATGTGGAAACACCAAGAGATAAAGAAGTGGGTATGTTGCCAAATGTTTAATATATAACAAAAGTGAAATTGTTTTTATTACTTATCAGACATTTTATAAAAACTTGTAAAAATTTCTCTTACTTTAGTTACATTTGCAAATTGTATTACAAATTTGTATTGCAAATTGTACAAATTTGTATTGCAAACACAATTTATATTGCAAATTGTATCACAGATTGCATATTACAAATAATTTAAAATTTTAAGTTCTGACTTTAAACTAGTTTTGATTATATAAAGAGAAAAATCACTTTGAAGATAAAGTTAAATTTTAAAATGTATTAGAATATCAATTTATTGAGTACTTCAGTATTTTTGAACTTTGTCATCTCCTGAGTGCATTTTATTTTGAGTTTTGTTAGACTTTTTTCCTATAGTTTGGGGGTCTTTTCCCCCACATATTTGTGATAATGCTGATGAAATTTTTCTGTTACATTTTAGAAAAGAAAGATGATTTTGACTGGGGAAAATACTTGATGGAAGGTGAAGAAATTGATCTTGGACCAAATGTAGACACACCAGTAAGTGGCAATAGTTTTGTTATTGAAAATATAAACATATGCCAAGGGTTACATTATTTTTGTGGCTCCTTCCACCCTGGAGCAACTTAACTAAAGCAAAAACACTCTTCACTAAATTAGAGTAGTTTATTATCAAAGACTTATTAATATTTTGCACTGAATCAATAGGACTAGGAAGCTGAATGAAATGAAAAGGAAGTATCCTTGAAGGAGTATCCTTTAACCTTGGAGGTTTTGCCACCAAAAATAATTCCAGGCTATCATAGTAATTTTCAGCACATTTAGAAAGAAGTGTCATTAGGTGTAGTTTCTGCTTTTTTTCTGAAATTTTCTTAATCTTTTCATCTAAATAGCTCCAGTCACCATACATTCTTAAGAGTAAGATGCATTCCCTTTTTAATCAGAATTGGTCTGAAGACAGCGAAGATGAAGATGGTCAACATCCCTTAAGTAGAGAAGACTCTGGGATTCAGGTGGACAGGACACCATTAGAAGAACAAGATCAAAACAGAAAACTGGGGCCTTGTGTCAGCTGGAAAGGTACTGTTTATTCTCAGATGCATCATTTTCTTGTGGTAGTACAAGCACGCTTTGAGAATCAGTTCTGTGTGATTTAAGATATGAAAAGCTCTGCCATCCTCATAAATCTTTTTAAACCATTAGTAGATCTGTAGTGTCTAAGAAGTGGCACAACAAAATTAATGTTGAAGTGATTACGCATAAGAAGCCACCTGGAGAAACTTTAAAAACACTGTTTCTGGGGCACCTAACTCAGGGAGTCTGATTTTTAGTAGGTTCAGTTTGAGGTATCTGTATGTTAAACTAACATTCCAGGTGATTCTGAAATCCGTCATAGATCACACTTTGGAAAACACTGAGATAGATGTTTATGAATTAGAATCCTACTTGAGATCCCAGAACTATTAGATCATTTAACTGAATGATTTTAGTTATATTTGAAAGTAGTGTGGCTCTCAAAAGAGTGTTTTGATATGTTAATAGCTTTTTACTATTTTTGGCTGAACTGTTCTTAATACTGATTCATATTTAATGCCTATATATTAAATTTTGGACTCATATAGAATTTATTGTTTGTAGAAGTATCTTAAAAGTTAACCGGTTTTTCAGGTGATCATAAGTGAATGAATGAAAAATAAAATAAGAGGAAATAATAGAGGGAAACAAACCATAAGAGGCTCTTCAACTGTAGGAAACAAATAGGGTTACTGGAGGGGAGGTGGTTGGAGGGATGGTGTAACTGAGTGATGGGCATTAAGGAGGGCACTTGATGTAATAAGCATTGGGTGTTATATGCAACTCTTGAATCACTAAATTCTACCTCTGAAACTAAGAACACATTATGTTATTTAATTCATTTTAAATTAGAAAAATAAAGTCACTGTTGTTTGGTAATATTTAAATATTTTCGTTTGCACAAAAATTCAGTTTCACAGAAAGCCAACAATATGCAAAGTGATATTTTAAAGAATGAGTTTGGATAGGTAATTATTTGCCTCATAGGAGCTAATGAAAACCATTAACAACAATTTTTAAACGTGTTTACCAACATGCGAAAACGTCAGTAAGCAAATAAATGTAAACAAAAATGTAATTTTGAATTGCCAAGATTTTTGAAGCAGGCAAACCACAAATTAGGGTTTACCTGGTTCTTCATTTAGTCTTTTTTATTTTCTTTTGATTTTTTTAAAATGAAGTATAGTTGATACAATATTATATTAGTTTCAGGCGTACAGCTAGTGACTTGATATTGTATTCATTAGAGAATGCTCACCACCAATAAACGTAGTTACCATCTGTCACCATACAAAGTTACTAAAATATTTTTGAGTATATACCCTATGCTGTAGTCTTCATCCCTATAATTTATTTTATCACTGGAAGTTTGTACCTCTAAATCCCTTCCACCTGTTTCACCTATCCCCCCCATCCCTCTCCCCTCCGCAACCACTGGTTAGTTCTCTGTATTTATGAGTCTATTTCTGTTTTTTGTTTGTTTCGTTTTTTAGATTCCACATATAAGTGAAATCATATGATATTTGTCTTTCTCTCTTGACTTACTTCATTTAGCATAAGACCCTCTAGGTCCATCATTGTTGTCATGAATAGTAAGACTTCATTATCCTTTATTACAGAATAATAGTTCATTCTCTATATATGTACCACATCTTTTTTATCCATTTATCTATTGATAGTCACTTAGATGACTTAGGTTACTTCCACATCTTGGCTATTGTAAATAATGCTGCAACAAAAATAGAGGTGCGTATATTTTCTCAAATTAATGTTCTCATTTTCTTCAGGTAAATCCCAGAACTGAAATTACTGTGTCATTGGTATTTCTACTTTAATTTTCTAAGGAAATATTCCATACTATTTTCTCACACCAATTTACACTCCCACCAGCTATGCAGAAGGGTTCCCTTTATTCCATATCCTCAGCAAAGCCTCTTATTATTTGTTGTTTTGATACTAGGCATTCTGCCCATTTACTTATCTTTTTGATACTAGCCCCTCTGCATAGCTATTCTGCATAGTAAGATTATAGCTCATTGTGGTTTTGATTTACATTTCCTTGATTTACATTGCTTTCCTACATTTCCTTTGATTAACTTCCTTGAAAGTTAGTAATGCTCAGCATCTTTTCATGTGTCTGGCATCTGCATTTCTTCTTTGGAGAATTGTCTATTTGAGACCTCTGCCCATTTTTTTATCCGACTCTTTGGGGGTGTTTTGTTTTGGGTTGTATAAGCTCTTTATATATTTTGGATATTAATCCATTATTGATTGGATATATCATTTGCATGTATCTTATTCTATTCTGTAGGTTTCCCTTTTATTTTTTTGGTGGTTTCGTTCTCTGTGCAAAAGTTTTTTATTTTGATATAATCCAAGTAGTTTATTTTTTATTTTGTTTCCTTTGCCTTAGGAGACATATCTAGAGAAATATTGCTAGGGCTGATGTCTAGGAGATACCTCCTATGTTTTGTTTTTGTTTTTGTTTCTGTTGTTTTATTTTTAGGAGTTTTGTAGTTTCAGGTCTTCCATCAGATCTTTAATCCATTTTTTGGTTTATCTTTGTGATAGTGGTCCAGTTTCATTATTTTGCATGTAGCTACCCAGGCTTTCTAATTTCATGTCTTTTTCCCCATTGTATATTCTTGCCTCCTTTGTCATAGATTAATTGAGTATGTGAGTTTTTATTTATTTCTGGTCTCTCAGTTCTATTCTGTTGATCTTTGTGTCAGTATCATACTGTTTTGATTACTGTTAACTTTGTACTATAGTTTGAAATCTGGGATTGTGATACCTCCAGTTGTGTTGTTCCCTCAAGGTTACTTTGGCTATTGGGGAATTTTGTGGTTCTGTATAAAGTTTAGTATTCTAGTTCTATGAAAAACACTCTTGGTATTTTGATAGGGATTGCATTGACTCAGTAGACTGCTTTGGGTGATATGGACATTTTAGCAATGTTCTTCTAGGAATGCCTAGTGGCTCAGTCAGCTAAGCGCCTGCCTTTGGCTCAGGTCATGACAGCAGGGTCGTGGGATCGAGTCCTGCATCGGGCTCCTTACTTCTCAGTGAGCCTGCTTCTCCTTCTGCCTGCGATCCCCCCTGCTTATGTTTTCTCTCTCTCTCTCTAACAAATAAATAAATGAAATTTAAAAAAAAAAACAACAACATAGTGTTCTTCCAATCCACGAGCAGGGTATGTTTCTATTTCTTTGTGTCAACTTCAGGTCCTTTCATCAGTATTTTATAGTTTTTAGAATACAGGTCTTTTGCCTCATTGGTTAGTTTTATTCCTAAGTATTTTATTATTTTTGGTGCAATTTTAAAGTTGTTTTTTTTTTTAATTTATTTATTCATCAGAGAGAGTGAGCACAAGCAGACAGAGAGGCAGGCAGAGGCAGAGGGAGAAGCAGGCTCCCTGCTGAGCAAGGAGCCCGATGTGGGACTCGATCCCAGGACGCTGGGATCATGACCCGCGCCGAAGGCAGCCGCTTAACCAACTGAGCCACCCAGGCGTCCCTATTTTTGGTGCAATTTTTTTTTTTTTTAAGATTTTATTTATTTATTTGTCAGAGAGAGAGAGAACAAGAGCGAGCACAGGCAGACAGAGTGGCAGGCAGAGACAGAGAGAGAAGCAGGCTCCCCACCGAGCAAGGAGCCCGATGTGGGACTCGATCCCAGGACGCTGGAATCATGACCTGAGCTGAAGGCAGCCGCTTAACCAACTGAGCCACCCAGGCGTCCCTTTTGGTGCAATTTTAAATGGGATTGTTTTCTTAAATTTTTCCTCTATAAAACACAATAGTTTTCTTTACATTAATTCTGTCTCCTGAAATGTTACTGAATTCATTTATTAGTTCTTTTTCTTTAATCTTTTTTTTTGTTTGTTTAAATTCAAATACCCAAGGTATTTTATTTTATTTTATTTTATTTTATTTGGCTTTTGATATAATGTTCAATGACTCATCAGTTTAGTGTTAACACCTAGTGCTGATCACATCATGTGGCCTCCTTACTGCCCATCACCAAGTTACCACATCCCCCCACTGGCCTTTCTTTCTGCAACACTGAGTTTGTTTCCTAGTGTCAAGAGTCTCAAATAGTATTTTATTCTTATTTCTTCCCATTTAGTTTCCCCCCAGCCTCTATTGTCCTCTGCATTAGTCTTTATGTTCCCCATATGAGTGAAACTATATGATAATTGTCATTCTCTGACTAATTTCATTTAGCATAATACCCTCTAGTTCCAGCCATGTCAATGTAAATGGTAGCTGTTCATCCTTTTGATGGCAGAGTAATATTACATTGTGTATATGAGCCACGTCTTCTTTATCTATTCATCTGTTGAAGAACATCTTGCCTCCTTCCACAGTTGGGCTGTTGTGGACATTGCTGCTATGAACATTGGGGTACACGTGCTCCTCCTTTTCACTACATCTGTATCTTTGGGGTAAATACCTAATATTGCAATTGCTGGGTTGAGGGTAGCTCTATTTTTTTTTTTTTTAAGACTTTATGTATTTATTTGACAGAGAGATCACAAGTAGTCATAGATGCAGGCAGAGAGAGAGGAGGAATCACTCTCCCTGCTGAGCAGAGAGCCCGATGCGGGGCTCAATCCCAGGACCCGGAGATGATGATCTGAGCTAAAGGCAGAGGCGCTTAACCCACTGAGCCACCCAGGTGCCCCAAGAGTGGCTCTATTTTTAACTTTTGGAGGAAGATGCATAGTGTTCTTCAGAGTAGCTGTACCAGCTTGCATTCCCACCAACAGTGTAAGAGGGTTCCCCTTTCTCCACATCCTCACAACATTTGTTGTTTCCTGCCTTGTTAATTCTTGCCATTCTGAGTGGTGTAAAGTGGTATCTTGTTGTGGTTTTGATTTGTATTTCCCTGATGCCAAGTGATGTGGAGCATTTTTTCATGTGTCTGTTGGTCTTTTGTATGTCTTCTTTGGAGAAGTGTCTGTTTATGTGATGTCTCATGTGAGACATCCCTGTCGTGTTCCTGACCTTAGAGGAAAAGGTCTCAGTTTTTCCCCATTGAGAATGATATTCACTGTAGGCTTTTCATAGATGGCATTTAAGATATTGAGGTAAGGGGGCGCCTGGGTGGCTCAGTGGGTTGGGGCCTCTGCCTTCAGCTCAGGTCATGATCCCAGGGTCCTGGGATCGAGCCCCACATCGGGCTCTCTGCTCAGCAGGGAGACTGCTTCTTCCTCTCTCTCTCTCTGCCTGCCTCTCTGCCTACTTGTGATCTCTGTCTGTCAGATGAATAAACGAAATCTTAAGAAAAAAACTTTGCAATGCTCTATTAAAGTTATAAAAAAAAAAAAGATATTGAGGTAAGTTCCTTCTATCCCTACACTGTGGAGAGTTTTATTCAAGAAAGCATGTTGTATTTTGTCAAATGCTTTCTCTGATCAGTTGAATCATATGGCTCTTGCCCTTTCTTTTATTAATGTGATGTATCACATTGATTGATATCCGAATGGCAAACCACCCTTACAGCCAAGGAATAAATTCCACTTGGCTGTGGGGAATAATCCTCTTAATGTACTGTTGGTATTTGTTGAGAGCGTTGTAAGATTGATAAGCCTCTGGCCAGACTTATCCAAAAGAAAAGAGAAAGGACCCAAATTAATAAAATCATGGATCTTTTCTTTTGGATTAGTCTGGCCACAGGTTTATCAATCTTATTAATGCTTTCAAAGAACCAGCTTCTAGTTTTGTTGATCTTTTCTGTTTTTCTGGCTTCTGTTATATTGATTTCTGCTCTAATCATTATTATTTCTCTTCTCCTACTTGATTTAGGCTTTATTTGCTGTTCTTTCTCTAGGTCCTTTATGTATAAGGTTAGCTGTGCATTTGGGATTTTTCTAACTTTTTGAAAGAGGCTTGGACGGCTAGTTACTTCCCTCTTAGGACTACTTTTGCAATATCTCATGGGTTTTGAACCAATGAGTTTTCATTCTCATTAGTTTCAATGAATTGTTCAAGTTCTTCTTTAAGTTCTGGTTGACCTATTTGTTCTTTAGTAGGCTGGTCTTTAGGCTCCAGGTGTTTGCGTTCCTTCTAAATTTCTTGTCATTGGGTTCCAGTTTCAAAGCACTATGGTTTGAAAATATGCAGGGAATAATCTCAGTCTTTTGCCTTTTGGTATCAGTTGAGACCTGATTTGTGACCCAGTACGTGATCTGTTCTGTAGAAATTTCCCTGTGCACTTTAGAAGAATGTATATTCTGTTGTTTTAGGATGGAATATTCTGTGTATGTGTGTGAAGTCCCATCTGGTCCAATGTCTCATTCAAAGTTCTTGTTTCTTTATTGACCTGCTTGAACGATCTGTCCATTGCTGTGAGTGAGGTGTTGAAGTTCCTTAGTATTAATATATTATTATCAATATGTTTCTTTTCCTTGGTTATTAATTGGTTTATATTATTGGCTGCTCCCACATTGAGGGCATAGATATTTACAATAATTAGATTTTCTTGTTGGATAGACCCTTTAAGTAGGATATGGTGGCCCTCTACTCTCTTACTACAGTCTTTGGTTTGAAATCTTATTTGTCTGATAGGAGGATTATTATCCCAGCTTTCTTTTGAGGTCCATTAGCATGGTAAATTGTTCTGCATCCTCTCACTTTCAATCTAGAGGTGTCTTTAGGTTCAAAATGTGTCTCTTATAGACACATACTGATGGGTCCTGCTTTTTATCCAATCTGATATCTGGGGGTTTTTTAAATTATTATTATTGGAGCATTCAGTCCATTTTCATTTAGACTAACTATTGGATATTTATTTAGTGCTATTGTATTGCCTGTGAAGTACCTGTTTTGTAGATTGTCTCTGACACTTTCTGGTCTATATTACTTTTGTTGTCTTTGCTTATAGTATTGCCCTTAATATTTCTTGCAGGGCTGTCTTGATGGTCCTATATTCTTCCAGTTTCTTTCTGTTGGGGAAACTCTTTATCTCTCCTTCCATTCTTAATGATACCCTTGTTGGATAAAGTATCCTTGGCTGCTATTTCTTCTCATTTAATACCCTGTATATATGTTGCCAGTACTTTCTGGCCTGCCAGGTTTTTGTGGCTAGGGCTGATGTTATTCTGATGTCCTCCCTCCATATGTAAGAAATCTCTTCCCCCTAGCTGCTCTCAGGATAGTTTCCCTGGCTCTAAGATTTGCAAGCTTCACTAACATATATCAGGGTGTTGATCTATTTTTGATTTGGGGGGGGTGTCCTTTCTGCCTCTTGGATGTGAACCCTTGTTTTCTTCCCCAGAGTAGGGACGTTCTCAGACATAATTAGCTCAAATAGGCCTAGCCTTCTCCACCCCCTCTTGGATCCCAATGACCTTGATATTGGTTCTTTTCAATGTATCATTAAATTCTCTTAAGTTTCTCTTCAGGTGCTATGAGTTGTTTTTCTCTCTTTTCTTCAATTTCCTTCCTTTCCATCAGTCTGTCTTCTAGATCCTTATTCTCTCTTCTGCCCTACTTAACCTATCCATTAGAGCATCTGGCTTAGACTACATCTCATTCATAGTCATGAGAGAATACTTGAAGCTCAATATATTATTTTCTCCTGGCACTGGAGTTTTACAGTCCAGTGGGAAATAAGCTTGTCATTCACCTGTTCTTCCAGTCTATCTTTTGGGGGAGGGGCCTGCTGCTCAGCTGCTCTGTGTCTTTGCCTGGGTGGAGTTGCCCCACCCCTTGTCAAGGGGATGGGCTGTCTGTGTGGCTTCTATTCCCTGGCAGCTTTCCACTCCTCTTTAGAGAGTCAGAGAAAATATGGCCATGCAGGAGTCTCTGGCAGAGAGCTGCAGGGTTTCGGTCTCCTTTCTTCCGATAAAACCTCCAGGTCAAACAGTTTCCACATCTGTGTGTACCAGTCTCCATAGACCGTGCTATTCACACTGCTGCAACTCTACCCAGGGGAGTTCCAGGGAACCATGAGTGTCTGTGTCCTTTGTACCTTTGCATTTGCAAGCAGCTGTGGGCTTGTGCACGCAGCTCTCTTCCGCAGCTCCCAGGTAATGGTTGGGTGCTGCCCCATTGTCCTTTTGGGGCCACACCACTCTGTTGCCCTGTTGTGGGTGCAAGCCATTTCCTATCTCCCTTAGGATATTAAACAGCCTGAACCTTCTAGTCCTTTTCAGGGTGCTCAGGCAGAGAGTGGTCTCCCTACCAGCCCGGCTCACAGTTTAGGGTGACCAGAGCTAAGAGTCCCTTCTGGGCTCACTAACCGTAACCAGTCTCACTGCTCCACTGCTTGGACACTATCAGTTCTGGCTCCCCGTTCTTTCTGAGTCTCCTGGGATCTTGAGACCACAGTGATCCACTTAGAATTCTGCCCTATTCTTCATCCCCTGTGCCCTTTTCAGAAAGGGATATCACTGGAGCAGATTTCTAAGGGTCCCGAAATTTTTTTTAAAGATTTTATTTATTTGGCAGACAGAGATCACAAGTAGGCAGAGAGGCAGACAGAGAGAGGGGGGGAAGCAGGCTCCCTACTGAGCAGAGAGCCCGATGTGGGGCTCGATCCCAGGACCCTGGGATCATCACCTGAGCTGAAGGCAGAGGCTTTAACCCACTGAGCCACCCAGGTGCCCCAGGGTCCCGATTTTGTGCTCTCATGTTTTATCATTTTCTGGTGACCAGCTTATGGAGGCTCCGTCCCCACCGTTTATCTTCCATTTCCTCCAAAAGATTCAAGGTTCTATACCTCCTACCTTGCAAAAAGTGGTTTCTCTGCTTGTAGAGATTCAGATAAATTTTCTTACATCTCAGGTTGAATTTATATGTGTTCAGAATGGTTTGATAGATACCCAGCTAAATTTGAGGGGTTAGATGAAACAAGGTCCCCTACTCTGTCATCATCATGCCTCTTCATTTATTAGTTCTAATAGTTTTCTTTTGGTGGAGGCTTCAGGGTTTTTAATATATGGTATCATATCTGCAAATAGTGACAATTTTACTTCTTCCTCACCAATTTGGATGACTTTTAGCCGTCTCTCTTCTGGTTGCTATGGCTAGGACTTCCAGTATTGTGTTGAATAAAAGTGGCAAGTCTTGTTCCTTATTTTAGAGGAAAAACTTTCAACTTTCAGCTGATGTTACTTGTGGGGTTTTTTATATTCAGCCTTTATTATGTTGAGGTATGTTCCCTCTAAACTACTTTATTGAGAATTTTTATTATGAATGGATGTTGAACTTTATCACATGCTTTTTCTGCTTCCACTGAGATGATCATATGAGTTTTATCCTTCATTTTGTTAATGTATATCATTAACAAAAGATAATGTGGATTGATTTGCAAATATGTATCCATCCTTGCATTTCTGGGAAAAAATCTACTTGATGGTGGTGGGTGATCCCCTTAATGTATGTTGAATTTACCTTGCTAGTATTTTGTTGAGGATTTTTGCACTTGTGTTCATCAGGGATGTTGGCCTGTAAGTTTAGCTTGTAGTGTCTTTATCTGGTTTTGGTATCAGGGTAATACTGGCCTCATGGAATGTATTTGGTATCATTTTTTTTTTTTCCTATTTTGAAATAATTTGAGAAGAATAGTTATTCACTATTCTTTAAATGTTTGGTAAAATTACCTGGGAAGTTATCTGGTACTAGACCTCTGTTTATTGGGAGTTTTTGTATTACTGATTCAGTTTTGTTACTAGTAATTAGTCCATCCAGATTTCCTATTTCTTCCTTATTCACTGTTGGAAAATTGTGTGTTTCTAGGAATTTATTTATTTCTTCTAGGTTGTCCAGTTGGTTGGCATATAGTTGTTGGTGTTTTTTTTTAAGAATTTTATTTATTTATTCATGAGAGAGAGGCAGAGGGAGAAGCAGGCTCCCCACTGAGCAGGGAACCTGATGCAGGACTTGATCCCAGGACCCCGGGATCATGACCTGAGCCGAAGGCAGACACTTAACCATCTGAGCCACCCAGGCGCCTGGCATATGATTTTTCTTAATAGTCTCTTATAATCCTTTGTAGTTATGTGTTTTGATTGTAACTTCTCTTTCATTTCTGATTTTATTAATTTAAATTGTTTCTTCACTTTTTTTTTTTTGAGGATTCTGGCTGAAGGTTTATCAGTTTTTTTATCTTTTCAAAAATCAGCTTCTAATTTCATTAATCTTTTCTGTTGTTTTTTTAGTCTCTATTTCACTTATTTCTGTTGTAATTTTTATTGGTTCTGCTAACTGGGTTTTATGTGTTCTTGGGTTTTTGTTTTGTTTTGTTTTTGTTTTTATTTCTTTAAATATAAGGTTCAATTGCTTATTTGAGATTTCCCTTTTTTCTTTAGGAAAGCCTGTACTATTATGAACTTCCCTCATAGAACTACTTTTATGACATCCCACAGATTTTGAACTCTTATGTTTCCATTTTTTTGGTCTGCGTATATTTTTTAATTTTCTCCTTGTTCTCTTCATTGACCCATTGGTTGTTTCATTACATGTTGTTTAGCCTGCATATGTGCGTGGGTTTTTTCCCAGTTTTCTTATAATTAATTTCTGGTTTCATACCGTCGTGCTCAGAAAAGATACTTGATATGATTTCCATCTTAAATTTATTGGGACTTGTTTTGTGGCCTGACATGTGATCTGTCCTGGAGAATGTTCCATGTACCCTCAAGAAGAAAGTATATTTTGCTGATTTGCGACGAATGTTCTGCATGCATCTATTACGCTCATCTGATCTGTTGTGTGGTTCGAAGCTGCCGTTTCCATATTGATTTTCTGTCTGAATGATCTATCCATTGATGTAAATATGGTGTTAAAGTCTCCTGCTTTTATTGTATTATTGTCACTTTCTCCCTTTATGTCTGTTAATATTTGCTTTATATTAGGTGCATAAATATGTGTAATTGTTAAGTCCTTTTGTTAGCCATTGATCCCTTTATCATTACATCATGCCCTTTGTCTCTTATTACAGAATCTATTTAAAAAGTGTTTTCCTTCGTGGGAGGGCACGGATTGCATGGAGCACTGGGTGTGGTGAAAAAACAATGAATACTGTTACACTGAAAAGAAATAAAAAATTTTTTAAAAAAGGAAGTGTTTTCCTTCGTGTACGTATTGCTGCCCCAGCTTTTTTTTTTTTTTTTGTCTCTTGTCCTTTGTCTTATATTTACATTGAATATCTTTTTTCATCCTCTCATTTTTGGTAGTCTGAATGTGTTTTAGGATCTGAAGTGAATCTCTTGTAGGCAGCATATAGATGGGTCTTGTTTTTTTATCCACTCAATTATCCTGCGTTTTTTTATTGGAGTATTGACTCCATTTTCATTTGAAGTAATTACCGACAGGTATATAGGTATATACAAAATGATATTGCCATTTTGTCAATTGTTTTGTTTGTTCTTGTGGTTCTTTCCTGTTCTTTCCTCTCTTGCTGTCTTCCCTCATGACTGATGACTTTCTTTAGTTTTATGAAAGTTGGATTCTTTTCTCTTTTTTTGTGTGTATATCTTTTTTATATTTTTTTGGTTTTTGGTTACCATGAGGTTCATATATAACATCCTAGGTATATAATATTTTGTACTTGAATTGGTGGTTGCTGAAGTTTGAACACATGTGAAAGGCACACTTTTACTCCTTAATGTTTTATATATGTCATATTTTACATCTTTTTCTTTTATGAGTCCTTAACTAATTTTTATGTAGTTTACTACTTTTGTCTTTTCAACTTTCATACTACCTTTATAAGTGATTAATCTACCAACTTTATTGTTTACCAGTGAAATTGTTTTCCTTTCATAATTTTCTTCTACTCATAGGCCAGTTTAGTCATGATGAACTACTTTAACTTTTGTTTTAGAAAATATCTCTCCATCAATTCTGAATGATAATCTTGCTAGGTGGAGTATTCTTGGTTGTAGGTTTTTTCTTTCAGCACTATATATATATATATTTATATGCATATATATACTTTTTATATAAATATATATATATTATATATAATGCCACTCTCTTCTTATCTGTAAGGTTTCTGCTGAAAAGTCAGCTTATAGTCTTATGGGGTTCCACTTGTACAAAACTAGTTGTTTTTCTCTTACTGCTTTTAAGAGCCTCTCTTAATCTTTAGTTTTTGACATTTTCCTTGTTATGTGACTTGGTGTGATCCTCCTTGGGTTCATCTTTTTTGGGGTTCTCTGTGCTTCTTGGACTTGGATGTCCATTTCCTTTCCCAGGTTAGGAAAGTTTTCAACTATTACTTTTTCAAGGTTTTTTTTTGCTCCTTTCCCTCTTTCTTCTCCTTCTGAGATTACTATAATATTAATGTTAGTATGCTTATTGTTTTAGCGGTATTTTAACCTATCCTTGGTGGGCTTTTTCTTAATTCTTTTTTTCTTTTTGCTCTTCAGCTTAGATACTTTCCAGTATTCTGTATTCTAGGTAGCTGCTCCACTGTTATATGTCCTCTAATCTGCTGCTGATTCCTTCTAATATATATATTTCATTTAAGTTATTGTATTCTTCAGCTCTGATTGGTTCTTTTTTATATTTTCTGCCTCTTTGTTGAAGTTCTGAGTTCCTCCAGTCCTCTCTCAAGTCCAGTGAGGCTCTTTATGATAATTACTTTCAACTCTATCAGCTAGATTGTGTATCTCTATTTCATTTGGTTCTTTAGTCTTGTTCTCTCATTTACTTTTTAAAATTTTTTTTTTTTTTTTTTTTTATTTGACAGATGGAGATCACAAGCAGGCAGAGAGGCAGGCAGAGAAAGAGGAGGAAGCAGGCTCCCCGCTGAGCAGAGAGCCCGATGCGGGACTCAATCCCAGGACCCCGAGATCATGACCTGAGCCGAAGGCAGCGGCTTAACCCACTGAGCCACCCAGGCGCCCCTCTCATTTACTTTTTAAAAGACTTATTTATTTTAGAGAGAGAGAGAATGGGAGGAGGAGGGGTAGACAGAAGGAGAGAAGCAGACTCCCCACTGAGCATGGAGGCTGACACAGGGCTCAATCTTATGATCCTGAAATCATGACCTGAGCCAAAATCCTTGTTCTTTCGTTTGGAGCATATTTCTTTGTCTCCTCATTGTTTTACTTTCTGTGTTTGATTCTATGAATTAGTTGGAAGAGCTGCATCTCCCAGTCTGGAAGGTATGGCCAAGTGTAGGAATATCCCCTGCATAGACTGTGTATGCCTGGCAACTTGGGCTGGCTGGCTGGAGCTGTAGCAGGTACAGGCTAGGGGCGTGAGGGCACTCTGCATCAGGGACTCCCTGATGGACAGGTGAATAGCCACAAACCTGGCCGCACCACATAGGGGGTATCATTTCAGAAAAGCTGCTGCTGGACCAGGAACAGGCCAGGGAGTCCCCGAGGTGCTCCACATCAGGGCCATTTTGGCAAGAGGGTTGGAACTATAGTCAGTGCAGGCTAGGGTTGTTCCATTACCTACCACACTGGGATAGCCTTACTGGGAGGCTAGAGCTGGGATGGTACAGGCAGGGGTACCATCCTGGGTATGCAGCTGGAGTTGGTGTGGACTGGGTGCCCAAGACTCACCAAGGCAACAGGCTACCTGAAGCACCCAGACTCTGCTCCCATCTGTATATCAAGGTGAAGAAGGAACATAAACAATGGTGTTCACCAGCACCTCTGATCCAGAGAGAGTTCTAGCTATTCCTCTGCTGTTTGGTGGACACTCTGGGTTAGTAAAAGGGTTTCCATCACTTCTAGTGTAGTTGCCCTGTAATCTGCTGCTTTTTTCTGTGACGTAGGGTGGGCATCTCTTCTACTGGTCCCTCAGTACTCTCACCCCCATTGCATTTCACAGCATCAGAGGTCAGATTCGTATCATTACTGTGTTTCTGTCTCTCCTGCTCCTCTCTCTGTGGTCCCTCTATCTTTTGTTGTGCAGAAGCTATTCAATCAGCCCTGTTCTTCAGGAGGAATTGCTCCATATACAGGTATACATTTGGTGTGTTTGTGGGAGGAGGGGAGTTCAGAGTCTTCCTACACTGCCATCTTGGACTTCTCTCCCATTAGTTTTTTAATATAAATGATGATTATCAGCTACAGTTTTATCTCATGTAAATTCTTATATCTTGTATTTTCTTTGTGACACATTAATGGTGTCTGTTCTGGCCAGGCCTTTAGTCTGCAGAGGAAGCATCAGCAGTCAGAGCAGTTTTCCTGGAGTGGGTCTCAGTCTAAGAGGGATGCACCTGAAATTCCTCTGTTAAGTGTGTTGGGTTTTGGTATAGGTTTTGGGTATGTGGTCTTTATCAAATTAAGACAATTTCCTCCTATTCCTGTTTTTCTAGGAGTCTTTAATCATAAATATTGAACTTTATCAAATGTTCTTTATCTATGAGATAATTCTATATATAATCTTTCTCTTTTGTTCTATTCCTACATAGATAGATTTTGATAGTGAATCATCCTTGAATTCCTGAGCTGAATTCCCATAATGATTCTGTTACTTTTTACTGCATTTAAAAAAAAAAAAATAAGCTCTATGCCCAATGTGGGGCTCAAATCAAACTCAAGACCCTGAGATCAAGAGTCATATGGTCCACCAACTGAGCCACCCTGGTGCCCCTGGGTTAGCTATTCTTTAATTTAGGATTTTCCACTTTTATTCTATGAACTTTTTTTTCTGTCTTTATCTGGTTTTAGAAGCAAGGTTATATTAGCCTTATAATATTAATAAGAGAGTATAATTCTTTAAAGCTTACTACTCCTGAGGGTTTGGGAGTTCTCGAGAATATCTTTGGTTACCATTTCAATTTCTTTCATGATTATTGGACTGTTTGAATATACTGTTCATGTCTTATTTTTCATGGGGTCATTTAAAATTGAGTAGTTTTTTTCTTTATAGCCAATAATATTTAATTACATATTGTATGTGCATTTCTATATATGTATATATAAAGAGCCTTTTTATTTTTTAATTTAAATTTTGTTAGTTAACATACAGTGCAGTATTGATTTCTGGGGTAGAATTCAGTGATTCATCACTTTTATACAACACCCAATGCTCATCACAAGTGCCCTCTTCAATACTCACCTAACCCATCCCCCACCCATCTCCCTCAACCCTCAGTTTGTTCTCTGTTGTTAAGAGTCTCTTATGGCTTGTTTTCCTCCTTTTTTTTCTGTTCCCCCTTCCCATATGTTCATCTCTATTCTTTTTTAAATTCCACATATGAGTGAGATCATATGGTATTTGTCTTTCTCTGACTTATTTTACTTAGCATAATACACTCTAGTTCCATCCACCTGCTGCTAATGGCAAGATTTCATTCTTTTTTATAGCTGAATAATATTCCATTGTGTATAGATACCATATCTTCTTTATCCATCAGTTGATCAACATTTGGGTTCTCTCCATAGTTTGGCTATTGTTGATAATGCTGCTATAAATGTCGGGGTGTGTTATATACTCCTTCGAATCTGTATTTTTATATACTGGTAAATACCTAGTAGTGCAATTGCCAGATCATAGGGTGGTTCTATTCTTAACTTTCTGAGGAACCTCCAGACTATTCTCCAGAGTGGCTATACCAGTTTGCATTCCTACCAACAGTGCAAGAGGGTTCCCCTTGTCTGTATCCTTGCCAGCACCTGTTGTTTCTTCTTGTGTTGTTAATTTTACCCCTTTCTGACAGGTATAATGTGGTTTAGATTTGTATTTCCCTGATGATGGTGATGTTGAATATCTTTTCATGTGTCTATTAGCCATCTGGGTGTCTTATTTGGAAACATGTCTATTCATGTCTTCTGCCCATTTAGTAACGTATTATTTGTTTCATAGGTGTTGAGTTTGATAAGAAAAAGAGCCTTTCTCAATTGACTATTTGAATGGAGTCATAAATCCAGAATTGTGGCATAGTTGCTCAAGTGTTTTTTGTTAATTCTTATAATTTGAACTTTTTAAATATCCTTCCAGTAGATGAGACAGATGGCCGAAGCTGGCTGGAACAGCATGTGGTTCATCAGTACTGGACAGCCAGATGCTCAAGGTTTCCTCATAGTTTACATTTGCACTCCAATTTAGCTGCTGTCTGGTAAGAAGCTAAGTTTTTCATTTAATGTGTTAAGAAACTTTTATATTTTAATATTTGCTTTTGATTTATGATTTAAATAAAAAACTTCCCTGAAATTTAAAAATTTTTTAGCAATTCTAATTTAACACATCTTCAGTTATTTTTAAAATGAGATTATTATTTAATTATAGTCTGTTTTTTGATTTGTTACTTTCAAAGCTAATGAATTAGGTCATCTGATTTCATTTTTAAAATCTAGTGTACCTACTCTAAAAATACAATTACTGTTTTTCTAAAACAATACATAGTTTTAAACACTTGGCTAAATCAGCAAAGAATATAATAATTGGAATTATTCTGGGTTGCCTGGATGGCTCAGTTGGCTAAGCATCTGCCTTTACTTCCAGTCATGGTTCCAGCATCCTGGGATTGAGCCCCATCATCAAGCTCCCTGCTCAGCAGAAAGCCTTCTTCTCCCTCTCTCCCCAACTCACCACCCCCACCCCCAGCTTATGCTTTCTCTACCTATTTCTCTCTCTCTGAAATAAATAAATACTATCTTCTTAAAAAAATTGGAATTGTTCTGAAAGTACTTCTCTGAGAATATTACGGTTGACATGTAGAAATGAGTATGTGAGGGCATTTAAAACATATTATTATGTTTATTTGCTTATTGATTACTGGTTAAATTACCACTAAATGCATGTATTCCTTAACGCATGTAATTTTACTTCATGAGAAACCTTTTTATTGACATTTGATGTTTGCTGTCTAATAGGGACCAACACTTATATAGCAGTGACCTGTTATATGTTCCAGATGACAGAGTTTTTGTTACTGAGACACAGGTTATTCGAGAAACCTTATGGTAAGACCTGTTAAGCTAATTACTCGTATAGAAGACTCGTATAGAAGAGGCAGAATTTTGTTTTTTTAAGGAAAAGTATTCATTGTTTCTTCACATGCATACCAGAAATATGCCATTGGGTTTAACCCAAAACTGTTTCTAATGGGCACCTAAAGCATAAATTGCGGGACTGAGAAAACCTAAACTTCAAAGTCAATTGTAGAGATTGTGAGAATTTGATGTTTACTTCTTTTCTGTTTTAAATCATGTAGTATGCTATTTAATTAGGTTACACCATTATTATTTTTTTTAATTACTCAGTCTGACTGAGTAAACGAAACACTCCTAGTTTCCTAGGCAGAGTATATCAGTGAGAGCCTGTGTCCTATACCTGGAAACCAGGAATCTATGAATTTACTTTGTGGAAAAAACAAAAAGAAAGAATTTAAATTGTGTTCACATAAAAATGAAAATGAGAAATGCAACATGTAGTGCTAGTACTACTAAGATTTCTGGATTCTGGTGCTCTCAGCCACAAAGGATAATATTGACATTCTTTTTTTCTTTTTTTTCCCCCCAATACTTCTGCAGCTTTATATTTTTAATTCAATTAGCCAACATATAGTACATACTTAGTTTCAGATGTATTGTTCAACAGTTCCATCAGCTGCAGGTAACACCCAGTGATCATCATACCACGTGCCCTCATTAATGCCCGTCACCAAATCACCCCATCCTCCCACCCACCTTCCTTCCAGCAACCCTCAGTTTGCTTCTTATAGTCAAGAGTCTCTCATGGTTCTCCCTCTTTGATGACTTCCCATTCAGTTTTCACTCCCCTACCCCATGATCCTCTATGATGTTTCCTGTACTCTGCATATGAGTGAAACCACATGATAATTGTCTTTCTCTGACTCATTTCACTAGCATATCCTCCAGTTCATTCATATTGATGTGAGTAGTGTGTTCATCCTTTCTTATGGCCAAGTAATATTCCATTGTATATACATACCACATCTCCTTTATCCATTATCCATTCAACTGTCGGGAGACATCTTGGCTCTTTCCACAGTTTGGCTATTGCTACCAGAACACTGGGGTGTAGATGCCCCTTCTTTTTACTCCATCTGTAACTTTGGGGTAAATACCCAGTAGTGCAGTTGCAGGGTTGTAGGATAGCTCTATTTTTTACATCCTAAGGAGATAAAGTATCATGTCATCTGTGGAGAGAGAGTTTGACGACTTCTTTGCCAGTTTGAATGCCTTTTATTACTTTTTGTTGACTGACTGCTGAGGGTAGAATTTACAGTACTGTGTTAAACAACAGTGGTGAGAGTGGACATCCCTGTCATGCTCCTGACCTTAGAGGAAAAGGTCTCAGTTTTTTCCCATTGAGAATGATACTCTCTGTAGGCTTTTCATAGATGGCATTTAAAATATTGAGGTATGTTCCTTCTATCCCTACACTGTGGAGTTTTATTCAAGAAAGCATGCTGTATTTTCTCAAATGCTTTCTCTGATGCAATGTTTTCTCTGATCAGTTGAATCATATGGCTCTTGCCCTTTCTTTTATTAATGTATCACGGTGATTAATACCCGAATGTTGAACCACCCTTATAGCCAAGGAATAAATTCCACTTGGCTGTGGGGAATAATCCTTTTAATGTACTGTTGGTATTTGTTGAAAGCGTTGTAAGATTGATAAGCCTCTGGCCAGACTTATCCAAAAGAAAAGAGAAAGGACCCAAATTAATAAAATCATGGATGAGAGGGGAGAATCACGACCAACACCAAGGATACAGAAACAATTGCTAGAAATTTTTTATCAGCAAGTGTATGCCAACAAATTAAGCTAGTATCTTGGTGAGTATGTTGGCATCCATGTTCATCAGGGACATTGGTCTGTAATTCTCCTTTTTGATGGGGTCTTTGCCCGGTTTTGGAATCACAGTAATGCTGGCCTCATAGAACAAGTTTGGGAGTTTTCTTTCCATTTCTGTTTTTTGAGACAACTTCAGATGAATAGGTATTAATTTCTTCTGTAAATGTTTGGTAGAATTCCCCTGGGAAGCCATCTGGCCCTAGACACTTGGGTTTTTTTTTGGACGTTTTATATTACTGCTTCAGTTTCCTTGCTGGTTATTGGTCTGTTCAGATTTTTCTTCCTGTTTCAGTCTTGGTAGTTTATAAGTGTCCAGGAATGCATCCATTTCTTCCAGATTGCTTAATTTATTGGCATATAGTTACTCATAATATGTTCCTAACATTGTTTCTGTATCCTTGGTGTTGGTCATGATCTCTTCCCTCTCATTCATGATTTTATTAATTTGGGTCCTTTCTCTTTTCTTTTGGATAAGAAGCTAGGGGTTTATCAATCTTATTAATTCTTTCAAAGAACCAGATTCTAGTTTCTTTAATCTGTTCTACTGTTCTGGTTTCTATTTCATTAATTTCTGCTCTAATCTTTATTATTTCTCTTCTCCTGGTTGTTTGGGGCTTTATTTGCTGTTCTTTTTCCAGCTTCTTTAGGTTCAGGGTTAGCTTGTGTATTTGAGATTTTTCTAATTTTGTGAGAAAGGTTTATATGGCAGTGTCCTCTTAGGACCACCTTTGCTATATCCCAGAAGTTTTGAACTGTTATTTTCATACGTTTTTATGAATTTTTTACATTGTTCTTCAATTTCCTGGTTGACCCATTCATTCCTTAGTAGGATGCTCTTTAACCTCCAGTTGTTTGCATTCCTTCCAAATTTCTGCTTGTGATTGAGTTTAAGGTTAAGGAATTGTGGTCTGAAAATATTAAGGGAATAATCCCAAACTTTTGGTATTGGTTGACACCTGATTTATGATCCTGTATATGATCTATTCTGGAGAATGTTTCATGTGCACTCGAGAAGAATGCATTTTCTGTTACCTTAGGATGGAATTCTCTGAATATATCTGTGAAGTCCATCTGGTCCAGTATGTCTTTCAAAGCCCTTGTTTCCTTGTTGATCTCTGCTTAGATGATCTGTCCATTACTGTGAGTGGGGTGTTAAAGTCCCCTTCCTATCAATGTGTTTCTTTAATTTTGTTATTAATTTGTTTATATAATTAGCTGCTCCCAAGTTAGGAGCATAAATATTTATAATTGTTAGATCTTAAAGGGTTGAGAAGACCCTTTAAGTATGATATAGTATCCCTCTTTATCCCATACTACAGTCTTTGGTTTAAAGTCTGATTTGTCTGATATGAGGATTGCTACCCCAGCTTTCTTTTGATACCCATTAGCATGATAAATGACTCTGTACCCCCTCATTCTCATTCCGAAGGTATCTTTAGGTCTAAAATGAGTCTCTTGTTGAAAGCATATGGATGGGTTTTTGCTTTTTTATCCAATCTGATACCCTGTGTCTTTTGATTGTAACATTTAGCCCATTTACACTCAGAGTAATTGTTGAAAGATAGAAACTTAGTGCCATTGTATTACCTGTAAAGTCCCTGTTTCTTTAGATTATCTCCATTTCTTTCTGGTCTTTTTACTTTTGGGCTCTCTCTTTGCTTACAGGATCCCCCTTAATATTTCTTAAATAGCTGGTTTAGTGGTTACATGTTCTTTCAGTTTCTGTCTGTCCTGGAAGCTCTTTATCTCTTTCCATTCTGAATGACAGTCTTCCTGGATAAAGTATTTTTGGCTGCATATTTTTCTCATTTAGCACCCTGAATATATCATGCCAGTCCCTTTTGGCCTGCCAGGTCTTTGTGGATAGGTCTGTTGCCAGCCTAATGTTTCTACCAATGTATGTTAAAAACCTATTATCTTGAGCTGCTTTCAGGATTTTCTCTTTATCTCTGAAATTTGCAAGCTTCCCTATTACATGTTGGGGTGTTAATCTGTTTTTATTGATTTGGGGAGGGGCCCTCACTACCTCTTGGACTTGAATGCCTGTTTCCTTCCCCAACGTAGGGAAGTTCTCAGCTATGATTTCTTCAAATATACCTTCTGTCCCTCTTTTTAATTTTATTTCATTTTTTTTCAGTGTTTCAAGATTCATTGTTTATGCACACATCCAGTGCTCTATGCAATACGTTTCCTCCTCAATACCCACCACCAGGCTCACCTATCCCCCTCGACTCCAAAACCTCAGTTTGTTTCTCCGAGTCCACAGTCTCTCATGGTTCGTCTACCCCTCCATTTTACCCCAGTTTACTTTTCCTTTCATTTTCCTAATGTCCTCCTTTTTCTTTCTTTTCCCTCACGGACTCCAATAATTCTTTTTTGTTGTTGTTTGCTTTTTTCCCCCTAAAATATCATTTATTGAGTACAAATTGCTTACATAGTATAATAAGAGCTCTTTACATGCTTTATAAATGTCTTAGAAACAAATAAGATCAAGAAAACATTTATTTTTTTGCTATGTTAATCACTATACAGTACTTCATTCATTTTTGATGTAGTGGTCCATGAATCATTATTTGTGTATAGCACCCAGAGTCCATAGTCTCTCATGGTTTATCTCCCCCTCTGTTTCCCCCCCTTCGTTTTTCCCTTCCTTCTTTTTTTTTTTTTTTTAATGATTTATTTCTTTTCAGCGTAACAGTATTCATTGTTTTTTCACCACACCCAGTGCTCCATGCAATCCGTGCCCTCCCTAGTACCCACCACCGGGTTCCCCCAACCTCCCACCCCCCGCCCCTTCGAAACCCTCAGGTTGTTTCCCTTCCTTCTCTTAATGTCCTCCATGCTATTCCTTATGTGCCACATATGGGGACTCCAGTAATTCTAATATTATTTCATTTTATGGCATTGCTGATTTGATGCCTCTCCTCATGGTCCATTAGTTGTTTTTCCTCTCTTTTCCTTGGCTTCCTTCCTTTCTCTTAGCTTGTCTTCTGTGTTACTTACTCTTTCTTCTGCTTCATTTACCCTAGCTGTTAGGGCATCCAATTTAGACTGCATCACAGTTAGAGCATTTTTTATTTTGGCCTGATTAGATTTCATTTCTGTACTAAGATTCTCTTGTTTCTTTTATGCGATTTTCAAGCCTAGCTAGTAATTTCATAATTGTTATCCTGAATTCCAGCTCTGCTGTCTTATAGCCTTATTTGTTAGATCTGTAGCAGAGAGTATTATTACCTCTTGTTCTTTCTTTTGTTGTGAATTCCTCCTTCTAGTCATTTTGCCCAGAGAAGAATGGATGAATGAATGAACAAAATAAAAAATATCAATCACAACCCAGTAAAATACACACTAGACAAATCCCAGGAGGTCAGAAACCAAAACAGAAAAGAAAAAGGAGGAAAGAGAAGGGGCAGAGGAAGAGAGAATATAATCTCAGGGTGGACAAGACAGGGTGATCCACTTGGTCCTGAATGTATTTTGGTCTGTGTGTTAGAAGATACTAGATCCCAAAATTGTAAAGAGAATTGTCTTACAGAGAGAACTTATATACATGAAAAATAGAAATGAATACAGTGAGTAGAACCCAAAGTTGAAGAATATATCTCAAAAAAGCAAATGCAAAAAAATGAAAGTTGAGGCTTAAAAACAAAGAGTTTATAAAATAAGAAACTAGTTGAAAAGGGAAAAAGAGGAAAAAATGGAAAATTTTAAACTGAAAGATAAACGCATCATGAGAAAAAACCTCAAATTCTATATACTATTTTCCCCTACTACTGGAGTTCTACAGTCCTGTTTCATCCATAAACTTGCTCTTCACCTGTTCTTCCAGCTGGTCCTTTGGGGGAGGGCCATGCCGCACTGATAATCGGGTGTCTTTGCCTGGGTAGAATTGCACTGCCCCCTTACCAGTGGGCTGGTCTCAGTGTAAGCGGGTTCTCTGTGTGGCTTTTGTTCCCAGAAGGCTTTCCATTCACCTCTTTAGAGTGTGAAAATAAAAATGGCCACACCCCCATCTCCAGCTCTAGAGCTGAAAAATTTCACTCTGCCAAATTCTGCAGGCTTCTGCTGTGCGTGCCCACACTGATCCTTCTGGGGAAAGGCAGAGGGTTGCTGGGTCACTGTCCTTTGCAGGGCCCCCAAACGGAGAGCAGTCACCAGATCAGGCATTGGTTTGCAGTTTATGGTGAACTGAGCTGAGAACCCCCTCCTGGGCTTCCTGACCATAACTGGTTTTGCAGCTCCAGTGCTTGGGAACTCTACCAGCTCAGGCACCCCCATTCTTCCTGTCACCCCAAGGATATTGAGCCCCTCATGTCCCACCTAGGATTCCGCCCCTTTTCATCACAGCACCTTTCAGGCAGGGATGTCTCTCACTGTCGCAGATTTCTAAAGGTTCTGCTTTTTTGTGCTTGGAGGCTACTATATCACTTTCCAGTAGCTGACTTTCAGAGGCTCCTTACCCTGCCATTTGTCTTCCAATATATCCCATCAGTTTCATTTCTCCACACCCCTACCTTGCAAAAAGTGTTCGCTTTTCTATTTGCAGAATTCCAGCAATTATTTTCTTATATCTCAGGTTGAATTAATAGGTGCTTAGAATGATTTGATAGTTATCTAGCTTAATCCAGGGAACCAGATGAAATGAGGTCCCTTACTCTTCCACCATCATTCCTCTCTGAGTACTGACATTTTTGAAAATGGTAAGATCTGTCCAACCCCCAACTCTGAATCTTTCATTAAAATTTCTTAAGCATTGTTTGCAATCACAAGGATGGAGCTAAGAGTATATTATGCGAAGTGAATAAGTCAGAGAAAGACAAGTATCATATGATTTCATTCATATGTGGAATTTGGGAAACAACAGACAAATGTGTAGAAAGGGAGAAAAAAAGAGGAGAGGTGGGGAGGGAAACCATAAGTGCCTCATAACAATAGAGAACAAACAAGGTTATTGGAGGGAGATGGGTGGGGGATGGGCTAATAAGGAAGTCAGTTGTTATGATGAGTGCTGTGTATTAGATGTAAGTAATGAATCACTAAATTCTACTCCTGAAACCAATATTACACTATATGTTAACTAACTAGAATTTAAATAAAAATTTATAAGAAAATAATTTCTTAGGCATTACTGTAATATTTTTATAAACTTAAAGTACATTCATCTTTTTTATTTCATTTCAGGTTACTTTCGGGGGTAAAAAAGCTCTTTATATTTCAGTTGACAGATGGGAAGGTAACTGTGAGAAACAGTATTGTAGTAACTCATTTGACACATGTAAGTTATTTGTATTTATTGCAAATAATATTAAATAATAGCATTTATGTAAACTGTTCTGTAACTTTAAAACATTTTGCAATATTAAAATTAATTATGAAATACACTGAAGATCCAAAAGGCAGAATTAAATTGTGCATCTTTACAGTGTTAAGAGAATTCTAAATATTTTTGTTACAGTTACATTTAGTTTCATTTTGTGTTTTCTCCTTTTTAATTCTGTCGGTTCTATATTGAGAAGCTCTGTACTATAAATTTTTTTGATTGTACTACATTTATTTACTTTATATGTGTTTTTTAAGCCAGAATAAGCCAGAATTCTGTATTCTGTAGAAATTAATGCTTACATTATTTCCTGAGTATGAAACTGTTTGTTTTGTTTTCTTATACTAAGCGTACTATTTAAAACAGTCACAAAATAAATATTTTAGTGAAAGAGTATGTATATGAATGTTTATAAAAGGCTTCAAATGTTTGTGGTTTGCTTCTATTACAGAGCTGTTTACGATCAGTGCTAGAACAAATGGCAGCATATGGCCAGGTTGTGTTTCGACTCCAGGAATTCATTGATGAGGTTATGGGGCACAGCTCTGAAGGCATGTTACCTGGAAATGGTTCTCTTCCTAAGAAGTTGACTGAAGCTCCCTTTAGGACATACCAGGCTTTCATGTGGGCCCTATACAAATACTTCATTAGTTTCAAAAAGGAACTTACGGACATTGAGAAATACATCATTAATAATGGTATTTAAATTTCCTTCCCTTTTGCTCATAGGACACATAAGTCATATTTTGAATGCCATCTATGTTATTAATTGATACAATGTTTGTAAATAACATGACAAATAAGTAATACTAATGATCATTTTAAATTTGTGTTTTAAGCCATTCATTCTCTAAAAATGCAAATAGTACAGAAAGTTTACAGTGAAAACTTCCTATGCTAGTTCTCCAGCCAAGTACTCAGTTCCTCTCCCCTGAGGCAACCGGGTCTTAAGTTTCTTTTGCAACTTTCCAAAAATAACGTAAACATATGCAAGCAATGCATATTCATATATACATACCTAGTAGTCCGTTAACTTCTCCTTTTAAATTATTGTCTAATTTAAATTGTGAGGATTATACCATACAAAAATGTAAAGAGTCTCCTCGTTCTTTTTTACAAATTGAGTATTTAATTCTGTGAGTATATCGTAGACCAGTTTTGATGAACGTTTAAGTTGTTTCTGAACTTCAGTTGCCAACACTGCTATAGTGATAACCACTTACATGTAAGTAATTATATACATGTGCAGCAAGTTACAGCATAGTTCTTCTTTTCAAGATATTTTTTTACTTTTGTTTTTTTTTTATTATGTTAGTCACTATATACAGTACTTCCCTTTTGATGTAGTGTTCCGTGATTCATTGTTTGCATATAACACCAAGTGCTCATTGCAGTACACACCCTCCTTAATACCCATCACTGGGCTACCCCATCCTCCCAGGCCCCCTCCCCTCTGAAACCCTCATATTGTTTCCCAGAGTCCATAGTCTCTCATGGTTTTATCTCCCCCTCTGATTCCCCACCTTCTTTGTCCTTTCCTTCTCCTAATGTCCTCCATGCTATTCTTTATCTTCCACATATAAGTGAAACCATATTGTTTTTCTCTGCTTGACTTATTTCACTTAGCATAATCCCCTCCAGTTCCATCCATGTCAATGCACATGATGTGTATTCATCCTTTCTGATGGCTAAGTAATATTCCATTGTGTACCACATCTTCTTTATCCATTCACTGTTGAAGGGCATCTCAGCTCCTTCCATAGTTTGGCTATTGTGGACATTGCTGCTATGAACATTGGGGTGCTTGTGCCCCTTCTTTTCATAATGCCTGTATCTTTGGGGTAAATACCCAGTAGTGCCATTGCTGGGTCATAGGGTAGCTCTGTTTTTAACTTTTTGAGGAAACTCCATAGTGTTTTCCAGAGTGGCTGTACCAGCTTGCAGTCCCACCAACAGTGTAAGAGGGTTCACATCCTCTCGAACATTTGTTGTTTCCTGCCTTGTTAGTTTTTGACATTCTAATTGGTGTAAAGTGGTATCTCAATGTGGTTTTGATTTTAATTTCCCTGATGGCTAATGATGTTGAACATTTTTTCATGTGTCTGTTAGCCATTTGTATGTCTTCTCTGGAGAAGGGTCTGTTCATGTCTTCTACCCACTTTTTGACTGGATTATTTGTTTTTTGGGGTGTTGAGTTTGAGATGTTCTTTATACATCTTGAATACTAGCCTGTTATCTGTAGTGTCATTTGCAAAGATCTTCTCCCATTCCATATGTTGCCTCTTTGTTTTGTCGACTGTTTCCTTTGCTGTGCAAAAGCTTTTTATCTTGATGAAATCCCAGAAGTTCATTTCTGGTTTTGTTTCCCTTGCCATTGGAGACGTGTCTTGAAAGAAGTTGCTGTGGCCAGTGTCAAAGAGGTTAGTGCTCTGTTTTACTCTAGGATTTTGATGGATTCCTGTTGCACATGGAGGTTTTTAATCCATTTAGTTTATCTCTGTCTGGTGTAAGAGAGTGGTCGAGTTTCATTCTTTTGTACATAGCTGTCAAATTTTCCCAGCACATTTGTTAAAGAGACGGTGTTTTTTCCATTGGATATTTTTTCCAGCTTTGTCAAAGATTATTTGACCATAGAGTTGGGGGTCCATATCTGATCTCTGTATTCTGTTCCATTGATCTGTATGTCTGTTTTTGTGCCAATACCATGCTGTTATAGTGATCACAGCTTTGTAATACAGCTTGAAATCGGGCAATGGTTGAAACAGAGTCCCCTAGTCCATCTTGTGTCTTCTTCAATTTCTTTCATAGTTTTTCTGAAGTTTCTAGAGTATAGATCCTTTACCTCTTTGGTTAGGTTTATTCGTAGGTATCTTGTGGGGTTTGGTGCTATTATAAATGAAATTGATTCTCTAATTTCTCTTTGTACAGTTACATTGTTAGTGTATAGAAGAGCAGCTGATTTCTGTGCATTGGTTTTGTATCCTGCCACATTACTGAATTGCTGTATGATATCTAGTAAGCTGGGGGCGGAGTCTTTGGGTTTTCCACATAAAGTATCATGTCATCTATGAAGAGAGAGAGTTTGACTTCTTTACCAATATGAATACCTCTTATTAGACATCCTAGTACTGTGCTGAACAATAGTGGTGAGAGAAGGCTTCCTTGTCATATTCCTGATCTTAACAGAAAGACTCTCAGCTTTTCCCCACTTGAGAATATTGTTCACCATGGGCTTTTCATAGATGGCTTTTATGATATTGAGAAATTTTCCCTCTTTCCCTACACTGAAGAGATTTAATTACGAAAGGATACTGTATTTTGTCAGATGCTTTTTCTGCATCAATTGAGAGGACCATGTGATTTTTCTCATTGATTTGTTCTGTCATAATGATTGATTTGTGAATGTTGAACCACCCTTGCATCCTAGGAATAAATCCCACTTGGTCATGGTGAATAAACTTTTTAATGTACTGTTGGATCCTATTGGCTAGGATCTTGTTAAGTATTTTGGCATCCACGTTCATCAGGAATATTAGTCTGTAAGTCTCCTTTTTGATGGTTCTTTGCCTGGTTTGGGGACCAAGGTCATGGTGGCCTCATAGAACAAGTTTGGAGGTTTCTGTTTCTATTTTTTCAGGTTCCATAGAGTAGGATTATTTCTTGTTTAAACATTTGGTAGAATTCCCCAGGGAATCTATCAGGTCCTGGACTCTTGTTTTGGGGGGTTTTTGATCACTGCTTCAATTTCATTACTGGTTATTGGTCTGTTCAGATTGTCAATTTTTTTCCTGTTTCAGTCTAGGTAGTCCATAGGTTTCAAAGAAGGCATCCATTTCTTCTAGGTTGCTTAATGTATTGGCATATAGTTGTTGATAGTAATTTCCAAACATTGTTTCTGTTTCCTTGGTGTTAATTGTGATTTCTCCCCTTTCATTCATAGTTTTATTAATTTGGGTCCTTTCTCTTTTCTTTTGGATAAGTCTGGGCAGTGGTTTATCAATCTTATTGATTCTTTCAAAGAATCAGCTTCTAGTTTCGTTGCTGTGTTCTACTGTATTTCTGGTTTCTACCATTGATCTCTGCTCTGATCTTAATTATATCTCTTTTTTATGGGTGGTTTAGGATCTATTTGTTGTTCTTCTTCTGGTTCTTTAAGGTGCAAGTTAGTTTGTATATTTGGGATTTTTCTATTTTTTTGAGTTGGGCTTAGATGGCTATCTATTTCCCCCTTAGGACCGCCTTTGCCATATCCCAGAGGTTTTGGACTGATGTGTTTTTGTTCTCATTGATTTCCATGAATTGTTTGAGTTCTTCTTTAATTTCCTGGTCAACCCAAACATTCTTAAGCATGATGGACTTTGGTTTCCAATTGTTTGAATTCCTTCCATATTTTTTCTCGTGGTTGAGTTCCAGTTTCAAAGCACTGTGGTCTGAGAATATGCAGGGAATAATCTTAATCTTTTGGTATCTGTTGAGTCCAGATTTGTGACCCAGTATATGTTCCATTCTGGAGAAAGTTCGATGTGCGTTTAAGAAGAATGAGTGTTCTGGGGCGCCTGGGTGGCTCGGTGGTTAAGCGACTGCCTTTGGCTCAGGTCGTGATCCCGGAGTCCTGGGATCGAGTCCCGCATCGGGCTCCCAACTCCACGGGGAGTCTGCTTCTCCCTCTCACCTTCTCCTCGCTCATGATCTCTCTCACTGTCTCTCTCTCAAATAAATAAATAAATAAAAATTTAAAAAAAAAAAAAAAAAAGAAGAATGAGTGTTCTATTGTTTTAGGTTGGAATGTTCTATATGTATCTATGAAGTCCATCTGGCCCAGCGTGTCATTCAAAGTTCTTGTTTCTTTTACTTAAGCTTAGATGACCTGTCTATTGCTGAGAGTGAAATGTTGAGGTCTTCTACTATAAAAGTATTATTATCAATATTTTTCTTTCTTTTAGTTAACAGTTGGCTTATGTAGTTGCCTGCTCCTGTGTTGGGGGCATAGATATTTATAACTATTAAATCTTCTTGTTGGATAGATCTTTTAAGAATGATACAGTGTCCTTCTGTATCTCTTACTACAGTCTTTAGCTTAAAATCTAATTTGTCTGATCTGAGAATTGCTATCCCAGCTTTCTTTTGTGGTCATTTGGCATGAAAGATGGTTCTCCATTCCTTCAGTCTGGATTTATCTTTAGGTTCAAAATGAGTTTCTTGTATAGAGCATATGGATGGGTCCTGTCTTTTCATCCAGTTTGCAACCCTGTGCCATTTCATGGGAGCATTGAGGCCATTCACATTGAGAGTGATTATTGAAAGATATGATTTTTATTGCCATCGTGTTGCCTGTGAAGTCCTTGTTTCTATAGATTGTCTCTGTAAATCATCTGTGTTATTCTGGGGGCATCTTTCTTCTTTTATAGAGCCCCCCCCTTAATATTTCTTATGGGGCCAGCTTGGTGGTCACATATTCTTTCAGTTTCTGCCAGTCTTGGAAGCTCCTTGTCGCTCCATCCATTCTGAATGGTAGCCTTGGTGGATAAAGTATTCTTGGCTGCATGTTCTTCTCATTTAGTACCCTGAATATGTCTTGCCACCCCTTTCTGGCCTGCGAGGTCTCTGTGGACAGGTCTGACATTATCCTGATGTTCCTCCCTCTGTACATATGAAGTCTCTAGGGGAACCTAGCTGTTTTCAAGATTGTTTCTTTGGACCTAAGATTTCCAAATTGTACAATCATATGTCAGGAAGTCAGTCTGTTCTCGTTGATCTTGGGAGGGGTCCTCTCTGCTTCATCGATAAGAATGCTTGTTTTCTTCTCCAGATTATGGAAATTCTCAGCTATGATTTGCTCAAATATATTTTCTAGACCTCTCTCTCTCTCCCCAGCTCTCAGGGATTCTAATACTTCTGACGTTAAAATGATTCATTGCATTATTTATCCTATCGGTCTGATCTCTTGGGCTTTAATCTGTTTTTCCCATACCTCCTTGGTTTCCTTCTTTTCTATCATCTTATCCTCTAGCTCACTAATTCGTTCTTCTGCCTCTTCTGCCTTCTATCCTGGCAGTCAGAATATCCAGTTTAGAGAGCATCTCATTCACAGCATTTTTTTTTTTAAGATTTTATTTATTTATTTATTTATTTGACAGATAGAGATCACAAGTAGACAGAGAGGCTGGCAGAGAGAGAGAGAGAGGAGGAAGCAGGCTCCCTGCCGAGCAGAGAGCCCGATGTGGGGCTCGATCCCAGGACCCTGGGATCATGACCTGAGCCGAAGGCAGAGGCTTTAACCCACTGAGCCACCCAGGCACCCCTCATTCACAGCATTTTAAGTTCAGCCTGATTAGATCTCATTTCTGTCCTTAAAGATTCTATATTGTCACTAATATTTTTCTCAAGGCTAGATACAGACTTCATAATTGTTACTCTGAAGTCTATTTCTGACATCTTGCTTATATCCATATCCATTCGGTCTGTGACAGAGGCCACAGTCTCTGATTCTTCTCTTTGTTGGGGGTTCCTCTTCTTAGTCATTCAGTTGGGGGGTGGTTGTGGGAATGTACAGAGTCCAAAGTATTAACCATGACGCAAGCAAGATGCACCTGGTTTAAAGGAACCTTAGGGCTGTCATCGTTTTATTCTTCCAGCCTGTCTTCTGGGGGAGGGGCCTGCCGCACTGTAACTCAGGCAACCTTGCTTAGACAGACTTACCTTGCCCCCTGGTCGGGGGGCGGGGGAAGGAGGCCCTCAGTGAAAACCATTTTTTGAGGGACTTTTGTTCTCTGATGACATCTCTCCTAGAGCCAGAGCATAAGTGACTGATTCCAAACCTCTGTCTCAGAACAGAGAAATCAGCAGTGTGCTCTTCACTGAGCTCACCAGACCACACTATCTCCCTTTCTGTCTGTGCTGCTAAAAACCACAGCCTCTCCAGTTGTGCATCCCACAGCAACACTCCTAGTGGTGGAATCCAGTCCTGGGCCCATCTCTGCCCTTTGTGCCTCTAAAACCACAGGCTGCCCAGGTTCACACATGCACACCCACGGCTCCTGGATCCTGTCTGGGGGCTGCACTAAAGTCCTTTCCCCACCACTACTGGTCTGCAAGTCTGTGCCCAGGCCCCAGCCCAGGAGCCTTTGTGCTCCAGTGTTATATCCCTCCCCCTTCTATTTATCTTCCAATATCTACATGCAGACTTGTAGCTCCCTGCTTCATACCTCAAGACCGTGGGAGATATTCTGTTTGTAGAGATCTAGATATATGTTCTTAGATGTCAGGTTGATTTCGTGGGTATTCAGAATCATTTGGTAGATATCCAACTAAATTCAGGGGACCAATTGAAATCAGATTCCCCTAGTCCTCCTCCATCTTTTCCCATCCCTATAGCATAAATTCTTAATGGAATTCCTATGTTATGTGATGGCATGTGATGTGTGTGTGTGATGGCATGTGTGATTTTGATACATATTGCCGCATGGTTCTCCATAGAGACTAGCTGCCAGCAATGTATATGAATATCTGTGTCCTCACCCTCTTGCCAATGAACAGTGTGTTTTCAACAGTGTATCATCAAACAGGTATAAAATGTTAACCAGTGTCAGCTTTCCCCTGCCCTCTATTTTCATTTTCAACTACTACAAAGAATAGTACCCAGAAGTCCTGGGTTCCCATCACCTAACTTCTCCCAGTAATTCCCACCCTAACATAATCGTATTATGTTATCCAAACTAGGAAATTGACATTGGCACAATACATTAATTGGTCTGCAGACCTGACATGAATTTCACCAGTTTTATAGGTATTTGCTGTTTTGTGGGGAGGGGAGTAATATCTTCATGTATAGTTCTGTGACACTTCATCACATGTATATATTTGTATATCCTCTTCCATCTTCAGGATACAGAGTTCTGCCATCCCCATGAAAAAACTTATTCTTGTTCCCCTTTGTAGTAACTACCCCCTCACTAATAAAGTAGCCCACTGAAGTCTGTTTTTTATTTGCCCAGTGTAGTTTTAATTTGTTTTCTTTTATTATAATTGAGGTTGAATATCTCTATATGTTTAAGAATCACTTTTATTTCCTCTCCCCTTAACTGTCAGTTCCTTTATACATTATTTTTCTTCTGAGCTGTTTTTTCTTTCTTTAGGGAAATTAGCTCCTTATAATATGAGATTAAAACCCACCAGTTTGCCATGTCTTTCCATAAGTGACTTAGCATTTATATCACATTCTCAATGCAGATATTCTTCCTTGCTAATGAGTTTGATTTCTTTTTTTTTTAATTTTTAATTATTTATATTTTTTTATATTTTTTTATTTTTTAATTTTTTAAAAATTTTTTAAAGATTTTATTTATTTATTTGACAGAGATCACAAGTAGTCAGAGAGGCAGGCAGAGAGAGAGAGGGGGGGAAGCAGGCTCCCTGCTGAGCAGAGAGCCCGATGTGGGGCTCGATCCCAGGACCCTGGAATCATGACCTGAGCTGAATGCAGAGGCTTTAACCCACTGAGCCACCCAGGCGCCCCATGAGTTTGATTTCTTAATATTTTGCAGACACTACAATAACTCTTGCAATAGTGGTGGACAAGTTGTCACCTCGACTGGCTCAGCTCAAGGTTCTGCATAAAGTATTTAGTACTGGAGTAGCAGAAGTTCCACCTGACACTCGAAATGTTGTTCGGGCATCTCACCTACTCAACACACTGTACAAGGCCATTCTCGAATATGACAATGTTGGAGAAGCCTCTGAGCAAACAGTACGTAAGACCTTCATCCTAAGTTGTATGACTCCATTCTATTCAGCCGAAGGAGTGGTGCATAGCCTATTATAGCTCTTTGTAAAAATAGGGCTTAAATCACGCTGTGTCAGACAGCTGTTCAGAGTTTTTAAACACTGAAAAAATAAAAAATTAGTTTAAAAATTAGCTTCTAAATTCAAGGCTACAAGAAACCAGCTTCTTGGCTTTAATCACAGAGATCATGGGGAGGGTGCAACAAGGACAAAGCAAAACATAAAAGCTAGATTTGAAAAATAGCTAGCTGACTTATATAGATATTTGCAACAGCTCTTTTTTCAATAAAAATACAAATCTATTATATACGGTATCTAGAGTAGTCAAATTTCATAGAAACAGAAAGAATCGTTCTGCCACAGACTGGGGAGAGGAGAAAAGGGAAGATGTTTAATAGGTACAGAGTTTCAGTTTCTCAGCGTATTGCCAGAGATCTGGTTTCACAACAATATAAATATACTTAACACTACTGAATTGTTACACTTAAAAATGCTTAAGATAGTGTATTTTTGTGTTACTTTTTTTGGTCACAATTTTTTAAAAATTCAAGAGAATATAATCTAGAAAGCTGCATGTTTGTTGGATACACATTTTAACTGTTTTCTCACCATTTTGGTACTGCACTTCAGTATAAAACAGGTTGATTTCTTTCAGCTATGCAGTTTTTTTCCTACTGGGAACTATAGTAAAATGAAATCATTTCCTTATTCTTTTTAAGATTTTATTTATTTGTCAGAGAGAGAGCAGAACCAGAGGGAGAAGGCAGGCAGAGGGAGACGCAGACTCCCTAGCTGAGCAAGGAGCCTGATATGGGACTCGATCCCAGGACCCTGGGATCCTGACCTGAGCTAACGGCAGCCGCTTAACTGACTGAGCCACCCAAGCATCTCTCATTTCCTCATTCTTAATGGACATTTTGCTAATAGCGTACATTAGGTAGGGTAGCTGTACCTGATTTTGGATTATCCAGCTTAGAGCTGTTGTCCCTCTTTAACTTTCACTCTTAAGAGAGTCCTGGTATGGACTACAGACAATGTGGTCATCTCATATTTTATAGGGTATGTTTTGGATTTTTACTTTCTTTGTGTCAAAAAACAGAAATCCGGGGCACCTGGGTGGCTCAGTGGGTTAAGCCTCTGCCTTCGGCTTAGGTCATGATCTCAGGGTCCTGGGATCAAGTCCCGCATTGGGCTCTCTGATCAGCAGGGAGCCTGCTTCCTCCTCTCTCTCTCTCTGCCTGCGTCTCTGCCTACTTGTGATTTCTCTCTGTCAAATAAATAAATAAAATCTTAAAAAAAAAAAAATAAAATAAAAACAGAAATCCGATCACTTTTTAAAAGGTGTTTCAGAGGGGTGCCTGGATGGCTCAGTTGGTTAAGCATCTGACTTGATTTTGGCTCGGGTCATAATCTCAGGTTTGTTAAGATCAACCCCCCTCCCACCCCTGTCAAGCTCCATGCTCTGCATGGAGCCTGCTCAAGATTCTCTCTCCCTCTCGGTATCTGCCCCCTCATGCACATGCTCTCTCTCTCTCTCTCTCCCCCTCTCTTTAAAAAAAAAAAAAAAAAAGTGTATCAGAAATGTTTAAACTTCATTTTATCCAGAGACAAGGGAGTTCTGAGAATTGACTCTGTCCTCAGGTTTCACTGCTGTTCTCTCTCTGGGTGGAAACGGTGCGACCCTACCTGCAGATTGTGGATGAGTGGATCGTGCATGGGCACCTATGTGACTGCGCAAGGGAGTTCATCATCCAGAGGTCAGGTCCCACGCACATCTTGGGAAGTGTGGGGCGCTGCTTGTACCTTTTTTCTCTCACAGGAAAATCATGCAATTTTGTTAGTTCAGGTAGTACTGAGGGAGACCAGTGTGAGTGACAGAGCTGTGTTTTTACCATAAACAAGTTCTTTTGCATTTTTATAGGAGATGTCAGGTACCAAAAAAAGTTTCCAAATTTTAATGTCCATTTACAGCTTTTCTTAGCAAATTCTTTTTTTTTTTTTAAGATTTTATTTATTTATTTGACAGACGGAGATCACAAATAGGCAGAGAAGCAAGCAGAGAGAGAGGAGGAAGCAGGCTCCCTCCTGAGCAGAGAGCCCGATGCGGGGCTCGATCCCAGGACCCCAGGATCATGACCTGAGCCGAAGGCAGAGGCTTTAACCCACTGAGCCACCCAGGCGCCCCCAAATTCTTTTTTTTTTAAGTGGTAGTGTGTTTATGGTTCGCTGGTACTATAAAAGGCACATTGCTTTCCATAGAATGAATTTAGGTAATATCAAATGGCTTCAACTAATTCCCATTATAATTTATCGATAGGATAAAAGATATGAAAATATTACGAAAAAATATTATTTCTCCAAATTAGCTATGGTTTTTTGTTAACCTTCTTAGTATAATATTAAATAAAACAATTATGGAAAATCATAATTCATTTATTATGATTTCCCCTTCAGTTAATTGATTTTTCTGAACAGAATCATACAAACTGCAATGTGTAGAACTCTCTTAACTCAGTTTTAAGTTATGCAGTCTGTTTAGATATATGGTTTTTATGGATAGCTATCCATTTAACTTATCAGGAAGGAGAATATTAAGTCCTTACAGCTCTGAAAAGGTAACACTGTTTATGCAGTTCTCATATAAATTAGCAGGCCTTCTCTGAGTCATGTCTGTCATTATATTCTTCATTGATTTTACACTATAATTTTTGTGAAAATTCGATTCTGATTGTTCTTAAAGGGTGATGAGTAAGCACTGTTTCATTGTTAAAAGCAGTTCAGTTAAGAATCTATGTGGAGGGACGTCTGGGTGGCTCAGTTGGGTAAGCATCTGCCTTTGGCTCAGGTCATGATCCCAGGGTCCTGGGATGGAGTCCTGCATCATGCTTCCTGCACAGCTGGGAGTCTGCTTCTCTCTCTGACTTCTGCTCCCCCTGCTTGTCCCCTCACTCTCTCTCTGACAAATAAAATCATTTTCTTAAAAAAAAAAATCTATGTTGAGGGCCACCTAGGTGGTTCAGTCAGTCAAGTGTCCAACTCTTGATTTCAGCTCAGGTATTTAATCTCAGGATCTTGAGATCAAGCCCCATGTTGGACTCCATGCTGGCTGTGGAGCCTACATTAAAAAAAAAAAAAAATCTATGTAGATAAAAAGAGCAGTCTAGAGATTATTTTTGTAAGAAACGACAAAATAGGTAAATTTTTATTCTACCTGTAAAGAGAATCAAAGTAATCATATTTTGTTTAATTCCAGTTCAGGAAACTTTCTACTTAGTTAAATTTTACCTGTGCCATTCAGAGTATTTATCCACTTCTCTGTGTTGAACTGAAGTCAAATAAAACCTCTGTACCATTTGCCTGAAGATTGCTTCATTTTACTAATAATAGATATTACTGTGTTTTGAAATGTCTGGGCAATGTTCTCAGTTAGAACAGACATATTGTTTTTATGGCAGAAAAGTTGAATTTTATAATTCTTTTGAATCTCTATAGAAACAAAAATGTTCCAGTAAATCACAGAGACTTTTGGTATGCAACTTATACACTATACAGTGTATCAGAAAAGACCGAAAATGAAGAAAAAATGAGTGATAATGCTAGTGCAAGTTCTGGCAGTGACCAGGGGCCCTCCAGCAGGCAGCATACCATGGTGTCCTTCCTCAAACCTGTCCTTAAGCAGATAATTATGGCTGGCAAGTCAATGCAGCTGCTGAAGAACCTGCAGTGTGTGGAGAGCACCACATCCCAGGACACAGCCAGAGGTAGCAGTTTCCTTCTTCCTGTATCCCTCAGCATTCAGGCTTCTGTTCTCTCTTTACTCTTGTCATCCTGAGATAGAGAGTAATTATTTTGTAGTTTGAAAATTATCAAAGCCTTTTATTTTTGTGGAAATTATGCCCTTGATCAAATTAGTGTGCCTGATTAAAAAGATTGTCCTCACTGGAAACTTTTAGCACTGTATTTCAAAGGCAATGATAGCAGTGATAATAAGTTCCACATACCAAATACCAAATTATACCAAAAATACTATATCAAGATAAAACTACTTAATATTTCTTAACATTACTTACTATTATATACCAGAACACAGTTCACTGTACATATTTTTTTATGTTTCAGATGCAGAAAGAAAAAGCTTATATACCCTGTTTCTGGAATCTGTACAGTCGCGTCTTCGACATGGAGAAGATTCTACTGCACAGGTCCTCACTGAGCAGCAGGCAACCAAAGAGAACCTAATTAAGATGCAGTCCATTGCTGAAAGACATCTTGAACTGGATGATGTTCACGATCCACTCCTGGCAATTAACTTTGCAAGGTGATGCATACCTGCAAGATTTTGGATGATTGAAATAGAATCTGTGCAGTTACTATTTAGTAACCATTTATTTCTGCCGGGTAGGGCTTTTCAACTAAAAATAAAAACCTTTGTAGCTTATCCTTTCTAATGAATGGAATGCAAGAAGACATTGCATTCAATTTGGTCTCCTTGTTTGTTAAAGTCCACAGACTTTCATGTGCCCTATATCCGTTGGGAGTTGCCGTTGCTCAGAAGATATTTCTAAAAGTCTGGGTCGTGTGCAGGCATCAGATACACACACACACACACACACACACAGACCCTGCTTAAAATGCATCTTGGCCCTCAGGTGCTTTTAGGTGCATAGCCTAATGAAGTAAATCATTAATACCCACACAGCACCCTATTATCTAATGGCCATTTCACTGCCCGAGGCCAGGTAGCTAAAAAAGACCTACCCAGTACTTGACCCTTAAGGCAGAAGTGGCTGAAAAACTTTCATTGAAGGATATTTTGGGGTGAAAAGTTTCTTTCTGTAATAGTTGGTACGTTTAACACTAAATATAAAAATGGGACTCTGAAGTTTTGATTAAGGGAATTCTGTTGACAGCAGCTCATAAAAAGAGACTCACATTTTTTTCTTAAAGGTTGTATTTGGAACAGAGTGACTTTCATGAGAAGTTTGCTGGTGGAGATATATGTGTGGATAGATCATCAGAATCTGTGACATGCCAGACTTTTGAGTTAACACTGAGATCTTGCCTCTATCCTCATATTGATAAGCAATACCTAGAGTGCTGTGGAAACCTCATGCGAACTCTAAAAAAAGATTACAGGTATAAGGGAGTAGTTTAGATAGCCTATTGTACTTAAAGAACAGTTGAAATTATTTTAAAACCTGTATTTCAAATTAATTGTTAATTTTAATTGAGTAGGAAATGGGTATTTAGTAAACGGTTTTCTTTTGAGAGAATCAACTAATCGTCAGTGTTTCACACCATTATATTTGCAAAATTTAATCCTTTGTATCTGAGACTCTGTCCTGAAAGTAATACAGAAAAAGCTTGTTGCACAAAAATACCCATCAGAAAGTTTGCTGTCAGAGGGAAGAACATGAAATTACTTAGTAATGGATGACTAGTTCTTTAAATAAAAGCATATCCATGTGTATGAACTTTTTAAAGTTCATGTTATAAATTATGTTTATCCAGAGTTTTAAATAATGTAAAATGTTCTTAAAGCTTAAAAAGCGGAATATATAATATGGTGGGAACTATATTTTTTAATGCATAGAAAAAAAAGATGGGAAAGAAATACCCCAATATTAAACATAGAAAATCACTATGAATGGCAGGATTTGGACTAACTTTAGTTTGTTTTACTGTTTTGACATTTCCTATCCTTCTACAATGTTATATAAAAGTAATTTATTTCTTTCTATTAAAGGCAGCCATATACTATTTTTGTTATTTTAGAACTCTTGAAAAGTTGTTAATGTTTCTGTTTTTACTAAATGTAGAATGTAAACCTATTTCAAAATTAGTAGTTTACAAAAACTGGTACTTGTCCAGAGTTCTGTCTCATGAGTATAAGATCTTTCTGTCGCTTATTTTCTCTCCATTTAGGTTGGTTGAGTACTTGCAGGCCATGAGGAATTTTTTCTTAATGGAAGGTGGAGATACCATGTATGACTTCTATACATCAATTTTTGATAAAATAAGAGAAAAGGAAACCTGGCAGAATGTGTCTTTTCTTAATGTCCAGCTTCAAGAAGCAGTAGGACAACGGTATCCTGAAGATAGTTCACGGTAAAATATAGAAGGCACCTTTTTATTTTAAATAATGTAAAATTATCCATGCACAACAGATTTTGGGTTTTTTTTACATATGAATTTTTACATATATGTATTTTCTTCTATGAATTTTTGTTCTATGAATTTTTACATATATTATTTCTATGAATTTTTACATATATTATTTAATCCTCACACTAACCCTATGAATTTTGCAGTATTATTTTTCGTATTATAAAGCCGAAGCAGAAGATAGCTAAATGATTTGCCCACTAAATAAAAGATGGTAAGATGAGGCCATGTAGGCTGTCAGGGTTTCATGGCCTCCCTCACAAGACTGGAGTCAGTGCTAGCCACTGGGTGTGGCACCTCTCTGTTCCACTGGCCTTGCCCTCCAGCCAGCTGTGCTGGCCTCCTTACATAGGAGTCTTAGGCGATGTTCTGAGACAGTGAGAACAAAACCATAAGGGCTTGCTGAGGCCTGAGCTCCAGGCTTTATAGACTTTCACTTCCAACACATGCTGTTGATCAAACCAAGTCACAGGTCAGCCCAGGTTTAGGAGTGGAAAATAAATTCCACCACTTACTGGACAGAGTTACATGTTTTCAGACTGTTACATCATCCCTAGTGGTCTAGTGGCTCTCTCAAGCCATTAGGTCAGCTTATGCCCAGCTGTGGAGCTAATCAGCCCTGTCTCCCTATCAGTCTGCCTGCCGAACATTCAACTCACCCAGGTCTGTGGGCTGGTACCACCAGATCTTTGTGAAGCAGACTCATTTTCTACACTGCCTGGCGATCCTTTTTCCTTTTCCATGTCCTTGCTCGGCTCTTACTTGGCTCCCTTTCTCGGCTCTCTCACTGGTCCTTCAAAAATAGTAGTCCCGATAATTAACGTGACATGCCAGACAAAGCATTCTTTTCCTCACAGCCATGCCAGGTTACCAAGCTACTACTTAGTGGATTCATTCCTTATTTATTACCTTTAATTCATCCATAAAAGCAGAATTTTTATCAGTTATGTGGTTAGTAAAAGCAGACTAACAGCTGGATTGTTTTCATAAGAAGGAATTGGTGCCCAGCAACCCCCCCAGGAAAAGTTGTTTTTCACTACCAGCAGAAACTCATGGATTTGTTATGTTTAATGCCACACTCTATTATAGTTTTGTTTTTTTGTTGCTCAGACTTGCATTTTTACCCAGAGGGAACCCCTTCATGTGACCCTAGTAATTTCAGAGTGTCCTTACTTTCAGGACTAGACAGATGTACAGGCTTGTCCTGTGCACCTTCCACCTTAGGCCTGTACACCTCTCCCAGGAGCACTGGGCCCATCTGTTTGGTGGCTTAAAAAGCCCTTTATCGGGTGCCAGAGTATTCATCAGTATTGGATTGTCAGTACTACTAGGTTTTCTCAGTGGAGAGAGAAATGAAATGTGTAGGAAAAGTAAATTAATCATAATTTGATATTAATATTTCCAGTTTATATTAAAGATTAGTTTTCACTTCTTTCTTTGTATTTCTTCTCTTGAGTGCTTATTAACACACTGACATAACTAATGGTTTTTTTAATTCTACAATATGTAATAGTCCCAAAGTAACCATAATAGCAGCAAGCCCACTGAGAGTTTAAATTACTGTTTGTGATTGTTTTCTCTTCCTACACTGTCAAATCATCAGAATATTCTATTTCAAGGTCACCTGGAATAATTCTCCATGTGATTATGCCACCAACTTAACATAGGGTCAAGTTCATTTGTTTTAGTTTATTTTCTACTTTTAGGAACTGCTTTGTTTTGTTTATTTCTTGATTCAATTTTGTTTCTTAATTTTGTAAACAGCTGTATATTTCCTAAGTTAAAATCATTGGTACAGTGGTACTTCTAGGAAGATCTGTCTTCTGTTTCTGTTTCTGCCCTTTTCCTCCCTTTCCTTTAGGCAACTGTTGCATGTAATACAAAAGGTAACATGCATTGCTCACTCTGGCATCTTTATTTTTCTTATGTTACTAATGTATCTCACACCCACTCCATTTATAAGCTAGAGAGCTTGTCCTTACTCCTTTACAGCTGACTGGCTTTCCACTGTATTCTTTCAATCAGTTGTTCTGTTGGTGGGCATTTGAGTTTCTGTTCTTCTGCTGTGCATATCTGCAGTGACTGAGTAGTCTTGTACATCTCACTTCATATTTTTGCCAGTGTAACTTTGGAATATATTCCTAGAATGGGATTGCTGGGTAAAAGGGTAAATGTGTATATAATTCTGCTGGCTATTCCCAAATTTCTCTTCACATGGACTGTCTTATTTCTGATTCCCAACAACAACGTGTAGAGTGGCTTTCTCCACAGCCTCACCAACAGAATAGGTTGTCAGACTTTTGGAATTTTACCAGTCTAATGAGAAACGGTATCTCAGTATAGTTTTCATTTTAATTTTTCTAATAAGAGTGAGCTTTATCATCTTTCCATATGTTAATTTTTGAATTTTTTAATGTAAACTATCCATATCTTTTGCCACCATTTCTGTTAGTATCAGGTTACTGGTCTCTTATTCTCTCCATTTTTAGAAGCTGTTTATATTATATATGTTTCCCAGTTAGACATTTGTCCTTTCATTCTGCTTATGGTGTAATAATTTGTTGTTGTTTTGTGATACAGATTTTTTTAGTTCTATAACTTACCAGTCTTTTCTCTTACTACTTTTAGGTTTTGAGTTAAGGTTTTACCTGGGGCACCTGGTGGCTCAATTGGTTAGGCAGCATGACCTGCCTTCAGCTCAGGTCATGATCCTGGAGGTCTGGGATCGAGTCCCACATCAGGTTCCCTGCTCAGTGGGGAGTCTGCTTCTCCCTCTCACCTCTCCTGTCTCATGGTCTCTCTCTCATTCTCATTCTCTCTCTCTCTCTCTCTCTCTCTCTCTCAAATAAATAAATAAAATCTTTTTTTAAAAAGTTTTATTTTTTCCCAGGTTACAAAGAAATTCACCCATCTTTTCTTCTAATACTTGAATAGATTGTTTTTACATTTGATACTGATCCATTTGGAATTTATCCAGCTAAAAACATGAGAAATAGATCCAGTTTTATCTTTTTCTAAATGACTGGTTGGTTCCCATCACTTATTTCTTTTCTTTCCCCATCACTTACTTCTTTAAAAAAAAAATCCATTTTTCCTGCATTTATTTGACATGCCCCTTTATCATTAAATTTTCGTATGTACTTGAGTATCTTTCTAGATTTTCCATTCTGTTTCCCTGTTCTGCTTATTGATGTGCTGATAACATCCGTTTTAATAATAGGGTTTTCTTGGCTATTCTTATTTTTCCAAATGTACTTTATTGTCAATTTGTCTGGCTCCACCAAAACAAAAACTCTGATGGTATTTTTATTGAGATTGCATTCTATTCCTAGATTAATTCAGGAGAAGTAAGCCACCCCTTCCGCTGTGGCTTCCATATGTTGTAAGCAGTGGTCTGCATCCTCAGGCTTGCTGAGTCTGGCCCTCCAGTCTCCCTCTCAATTCCAGCATCAGTGCCAGTGCTGCTCCCCTGACCTGCCTAGAATCCCTGCCTTACAACCCTTCTACATCCCTCTTGCTCTTTCTGTAATCTCTCTCTGGGCCTCGTGCTTCCCACCTGCCTTTGGCACAGCCTCAGTACTCCTGCCTCGGACTTCCAGTCCTTGTTAATGGCTTTAGTGACCCCTTATATACCATCAGTACCTTTAGCCCAGGTGCCTGCACAGGCAGCAGCTTGCGACTACACTCAGATGTCATGTTTCCAAAACTGAGTTCATCGCTGTCAAGCACCATTGTTCATCCCAGCGCCCAAAAGCAGTGTGGCTCGCCCTAGATTCCTTCCTCTGTCCTAGCTCCCACACCTCCCTGGTTGTTCAGTTCTGCCTCCTAGGTAACATTTCCCCTTACTGCTCAGTGCTCACTCAAGAGCTCCTCCCTGACACCTCCTGTCTCTGTGTCTCAGCTTCACTCCCTTCCATTTGACCCAGACAGGGCCACCAGAGTGACTACAGTGTTACAGCAACTCCCCCCACCAGTTGTATTCAGGCTCATTGGCTCCTTGAAACAGATGGGCTGAGCTCCTTCTCATGAGAGAGCAAGTTTTACTATCTGGTTCATTTCCCAGCCTCAATTCTAGTATGTGTACACATACAGATACATCATATTCTCCCAAACTTTTCATTTCAGGAATTTGGAATATTTCTGGTTTGCTGAACAGCTATACTTTCCCTGCTTCATAGCTCCCTCCAGTTTTATGCTCTTCTATTTGCATGGCCTGGCAATGGTCTGCTCTCCTACAAAGTCCTGCTTGGCCTGGATTGGTGCAGCACCATGTGTCTGTTCTGGGATTTTCTCTGGGGATTGACTTTCTTTCACTGCTTGGCATGATGACTGACAAATAAGGTATTCTGTAAGTGCCTACTAAGTACGCAGTGGAGGCACATAACTTACAAGCTAAAAAAAAATACTAACTAGTGCCTGTGACATGGAATGAACTGACTAATGTATAAGTAACACACTGTGCTTTCCATCTCTGGTTGTAAGGCTGCCTCCCCACCTCTGTGTTACACTTAAAACTTCCATGGTCTGCATCCTGGTTTCATCACTTGATGCCCGTGTTATTGTGGGAAAGTTATATCATTTCCCAGTCCACTTACAGGACTACTGTGAGAATTAAATGAGTAAGGGCAGTTAAGTGCCCATGTGGCATCTGGTACAAAGATGTTTCCATGCACATTTGTTGCTTCTTTCTTTTGAGAGTCACATTCAAACCAGTGTTAGAAAAGAGTAGGTAAAGCAGTGTGTATACACCTTTGCTTTAGGAGGCCCCACTGCTGTCAACAGACTTGAACACAGTGTCCAGGGCAACGAGAGCAATCTCCCTCCACTGCCCTGTTGCCTGAATTTTATCTGAATTAAGCACCCAGCCTGTTACCATTATATCTTCTTCCCTGAGGTCATCTTTTTTCCTAACTTAATACATATAAGTGTCTCTTCTCTTTCACAGCTAAACCCATTATTAAAAAACTTTGCTCCTCTTACTTCTAAAACCAAATTTCTATTCTGGAATACAAGATAAAAAACCTTTATTGAAATATTTGCATTCCTTTTATGAAATATGTCTTCTTTGAAATATGATATAAATGTTAAAATGCTGATGGTTTTTTAAAGAGCATTTTTATTTGAGCTTAGTACTTTTCACAAGCTAAAACTGAAATTTCTTTGTCTAGTCTGTCTATATCTTATGAAAATGTTGACACAACCAAGAAGAAACTCCCTGTTCATATCTTGGATGGTCTGACCCTGAGCTATAAGGTATGTGCTGATACATTTTGTAAGAATATTGTTTTCTATTAAAATTACACCATGCAAGTAATAGGTAGGTTACTTTCTACTCTAATTTTCTGTTTTTGTTTTCATAGATCCCATGGCCTGTGGATATTGTTATAAGTTTGGAATGTCAAAAAATTTATAATCAGGTGTTCCTTCTCTTATTGCAAATAAAATGGGCAAAATATAGTCTGGATGTTTTACTCTTTGGTGGTAAGATTTGTTTTCAACAGATAAATTATAGTTGCATTTTAGCCCTGAAATAAAGAAATGGGTAATCTTTGGTCATTTTTTATGTATACACAAGTGCCCAGATAACAAGTATTTATAGCAAGTTTTGCAGTTGTCAAAATTAACTTCCCTGAATGAAATACCAGGGAATTGTGCTGCAGTCAGTCTGAAATGTAACAGTTTGATGAGGAATTTAGCCAGAATAAATATTCTTAAATTATGAAAAAAAAAAATTTAATGACAGAGTATTGGGACTTGGCATTTAGTTGTTTTTTTGGGTTTTTTTGTTTGTTTTTTTTTTAAGTTGGCATTTAGGTTTTAATGACAGTGATAAGGGGAATTTTTCACTACTTTACCTTCCAGAGACACTGAAGGTAGGGTCCCTAATGTGCTTCCTGTAGAGTGCCCTTTGCAGGTGATGACCACATCAGAAGTCCCACCCCTGTGCAGCGGCACAGGTGCAATTGGAGTAGATGTTCTTCTCACTTACTCTGCTCTTTCAATCTTGTACAGAACTAGCTAGCACTGATGGAAAACCACAACTCAGAGAAGGATTTTTATGTGAACAAGGCACCACTGCTCAGTTTGGATCACAAAAGGAACCAATAAGACAGCAGATTCATCGTATGTTCCTCTTGAGAGTAAAGCTCATGCACTTTGTGAACAGCTTACACAACTACATCATGACCAGGGTTTGTGTCTGGATTACTTGTGATATATTTATAAGAGCCCACAAAGTACTTGTAGACTGTAAGTGTAACAATAGCGCATATAAAATATTTGATCATAAAATAACATGACAGTGTTTTTTTAAACATGCCAGAGCACATGCATCTGGAGACTCCTGTCCCTCCTGTCCAGCAGCCTCTTAGGACGGGCATACCCAGAGCTCCTCTTCTGGAATTGCCTTCGGAACTTGCAGTATAGTCTTTTAAACTCTATCAGTGGTGACAGATCTGTCCCTAGAAAATGGCTTCAAATTTTAGTAACAGCCAGTTACTGTCAGGCTAGTGTGGTGTGTAAGGAGGAAGATGCAGCCAGATATTATTTATATATATATAAATATATATAAATAATAAATATATATAAATATAAATATAAATATAAATATATATATATATATATATATATATATATATATATATATATATATA